>PVKN010006628.1:5974-28214 GCA_004027915.1 Capromys pilorides
GATCACTACAAATCCAATTTGTTCAGTGAGACCCTGTACCAAATACTATTGGGCCTAATGTTACTTCTCTTCCTTTTGAAGGAGGGAGCATGAGTTATAATGGACACAGAGTGGGAATCACAACTCTATTTTTAAACTTCAGCTTCACTTTTTGTTGCTATGTAGTTCTAAGCCTATTACTAACCTCTCTGAGCCCTATGTGTTTATTGTAAGGATTTCATGAAACAGGATTTGGAAATGGCTTGCCACTGCCCTTCTCTTACAAGAAGCTATATAATTTAACTTAAAGATTAGAAAAATTTAACTTAGGAAAAAATAAGGTTTAGATTTGGGGCAAAAACTTCAAATTTACTTTTTTTCTGCTAAAATAAAGGGACATATTTAGTCACTATATGAATAAAGCAAGTATAGTTGTAGTTCTCCCAGCCTTGACTAATTCTGGGATTTTTCAGGATTTAATTTTCTTTTTTTTGTTTTTTCTTTTTTAAACTTCACAAAATTAGAGCTTTGTTATACAAATGGCAGTGAAATGTGGCACATTCATAAGAACCCATTGCACTATCATCTGTTTGTTTCTTCTTTGTAAGAGTCTTTTGTCCATGAGTTGTATGTATTCTGAGTAACATTTTAGCCATTCTTCTCAGATTATGGTGTACAGTGTACTACACAAAAGTATGCAGAATAAAAAACATTTGTGGTAATTCAAAAAAAAAGTGCTACTCAGGACTTAATTTTCTTAATGGAAACACTAAAGATTCAGCTGCATCATGTGCAAACAGGGCTAACAGCAAAAGTAGTTCTTACTTTTGCTTCTGTTGACACAGGGCGATCTCAGAGCTGTGGGTGATTATCAGGAAAATTGTAGTCTCACATGGACTTATATTACAGGGCTGGTACAGGAATTAGATAAAATGCTGCATTAGGTATCCACAGTTTGGTGCGCTTAGCAAGGGGTCCTGCATTATTGCTGACCTTTGCCTTTCACGGGGCACCTGCAACAATATGACATGATGTTCTGATTATTTCAGAAATGCCTGCTGGTGTTCCCTGCCTTCCTTACACATCTTTCCATGCAAGGCCTGCTCTAGAAAGCACAGCCTGTGGTTCCACTCAGGGGGCTGCTCCTTTACACACACACAGTGTGTGTGAGAATTTTTCAAAAATTGCAGCTGAACACTTCTGACCGAGAGGCATGCCCTTCAAAGCCCATGAGAGACTACAGTTTTTGCACTGCTCTTCCAGTCTGGAATGTTATTACCTCAGGCCCCATTATGGTTTGCTCTGCCTATTTGAATAGAAGCAAGAAAGAAAAAGAATTTGGTCAAATAGAGAAGAAAATATTTTTGGGATATAGTAGTTTATAAGTTGGCTCCCAGTAGGCCATTACTGCTTTGAGTAATCGTGGCAGTCATTCCTTTACAAGGTTCCTTTAGCATTGTCATTTAGAAGTTTTCATTATAAAATGATTTTTTTAAAAGCCATATGTTTAAAAACAGAAGAAATGTCTATTTTCCAGAGATCCCAAAGGACAGTGCCCCACGGTGTGTTCCCCTTTTGGTTGGGAAGCTATGATTGGCACCTTGTCCGTTCATAGTTCCCTAAAGTTGGGACACATATTTTAGGTACCAAGATTTGTTTGTTCATCAATGACCCTTCTCAAGGAGGTACAAAGAGGGCCTCATCCTCAGTCACACCAAGGTTTTGCATACTCACTTGAGTGTCCCCAAGCCGGCTGCCTGTTCTAATCTGAGGTATGGAAATAGGCTTGCTAAGAAAAGCCAGGCAGTTGTGACAGGAGGTAAAATGCAAGCACGAAGGCCTAAGTTCAAGTCTAAGCTCCACTACACACAAGGTATTTAATCATTCGGAGCCTTAAGCCTTATCTCCTTATTTGTGAAACAGCTTTCCCCACTAACCTGCCTTCAGGGCTATGAGGAGCGCTGGATTGCCACTGACTCTGAGTAGGTGCTTCGAGAGCCAAGCCCTGGCACTGCCTAGGACCCTTCAGCCTTAATAGGAGGTGGCTACCTCAGCTTGCAGGGAAGTTTGTGCCAAGCAGGGAGGAGGCACCCTCCTTGGAGGCCCATGAGGTGGCCTGTGTCCCCTGTACCCAGGCCTGGCTGGAAGATCCTCCCTGCCCACGCCCGACCCTCAGCAGGACACCCCAGGCTCACCGAGCGCCTCTCCACACTCCCATTTTTCCTGCCATTCTTGCCTGGAGTGACATCCAGTGATCGGTAGCTGGGTGGCTTCTCCTCAGGCCAGTTTGGGGAACGGGAGCGGCCATAGTGTCTTCGGGAGCCCCGGTCTCTGGGCAGTGCTTCCTTCTCCTCATCAGAGCTCAAGGAACTGAGGCCAGAAGGCATAGGAGGGGAATAACTGCGGGGCCGGCGTCTCCTGGCCCTCTGGCGGTCTTCCTCCGGGTTGGCCCTGCGGGGTCTCTCCCTGTGGTGGCTCCTGGGAAGATGATGGGTGGGTCGCCAATGTGCTTCACTGGATGAGGGCCCATCACTGAGGCTGTCCGGGTCTGACCAGGCTGCAGGTGACCGGTGCCACCTGGAGTAGTAATGCCTTCCCCTCTCTGGGTGGTCCAGCTCCCTTCTTCCAGATGCCCAGAATCTTGGCCCTGGGTCCTGGAGCTCCTGGTGGAAATCTGAGTAATGATGCTGCCTTCTTCCCTCCCTCAGATCCCAGGGTCTGGAGGGAACTGAGTTAGGCCACTGCTGGTGTGATATGTCACTGGTCCTTCTCAAGGGCGGCAGGTCTCTGACCAGTGGAGGCAGGCGGATGACTCTGCGTTCTACAACCTCAGAGCCCAGGGAGGACAGCATGCTGTGGGGGTGGCCAGATCTGGCTTTGAAGTCGGGAGGCAGAGGCTGTGCTGGGTTGAAGTTCTGCAGTTCCTTCTCCAAGTACTCCAGGACACCATTGGCAATGGCAGGGTGAGCAGTGGTTTGAGTCATTGGCATCTGAGGGAGGCTGGATCTTAAGGACAAATCTGAATGGAAACAAGGACAGAACATGCCACACTTCTGACTCAAACCATGCTCCTCAGATTCAGGACATCAAAGTATCATGTTATTTAGCTGACTCCATTCCCTCCCATCTTCAATCATAAAGAGACCCACAGAGGCCTGATGACGCCCAGGCTCCTGCCCTTGCCCCTTGCCCGCCCCTGCCCAAGGCTCTGGCAAGGTTTACCTCGCTGCAGCAGCGGGTTCATTGCATAAGATGAGACCTGGGAGCTCCTGTCCGAACCCCAGAACTGGGGTTTTTCCATCATCTGAGGACCTATGGCCCGAGCCTGCTTCATGTAGCGGTGGCGGGCCAGGGCTGCAGGGAAGAAGGAGAAATGCAGACCCTCAGCCATGCAAGCTGTACCTTCCTCTTCTCATCTGTTCTCCTAACATTCACACCATGAAGCTGGCTGCTCTCCTCCAAGTCCACTCCTCATCTGGCACAACAGCAAACATTAAGGGGGTAATGAACCAGCTCAATCTCTGGCAAGGAGCTAGGCATTAACTTCCTCTGGACAAGGTTGCAATCCCCATCCTTTAGAAGTGTCCACTCTAAAAATATGACTTCCCAACCTCAAAAGCATTTCCTCATCCTACCTACCCACTCCCAAGCACACCAAAGTGTGCCGGTAGATAACATGGGTACTAGGAATCAGCGAAATCTCATGCCATGGGCCAGCAACATCAGAACCCAAAAGCCAGAAACAGAAGGTACAAACGCAAAAGGCTTAAAGGAAGTGTGAGTCAGGGACTGGGGATTCATGGGCCTGCAGGTACGCTCAGGGCTGTCTGTTCACAGTGGAAGGAACAGGGAAGTGTCCAAGGCTATGGAGCATTTTCTGTGTGAGGAAGGTGAGGGAATGTGAGATGTTGAAGTGGAGCCCAGGAAATCCTTTCTATTCTCACCTTATTAAGCATTGGGGCTTCCTCTACATAGGAGGAATCTCTAAAGGATGGGAAAGGCAGGGAAGCAGAAAAAGAAATCTCACCCTTTTCAGGGCAAAGAAAACAGTGCAAAAAGGAGCACCAGGGGTCCATAGAAATGTCAGTCCACTCCTCGGTACAGCTGTTCTAAAGCACACAAACTATAATAAGCACAAATTAAAAATAAACACATTTGTTTTTGCTCATCAATTTCTATTTTGAGGCAGTAGTGCTGCATGGCTCCCAAGGTTGCTGCTTATTCACACATGGAGGAGATGCGCTTGCACACTGTGCTTGGGCTCTGAGCGACAGTCTGATGCTCTCCTACCCTCCCTCTTCCATGTGGACTCCCCTAAAGCAGTAGGTGCTGTCTGAGGTGCTCTTGGCATAGCAGAGGAGGAGGAAGGCAGGCAGTCTAGCTATGTAGTGGAGGCTTGCTAAGGCTAGTGACCAAGGAGCCATCTGAGGGGTCATGGGTGGCTCCACTGTGAAACAATTTCTAGCACAACAGGAAGTGGTTGCAGCAGAGCCCCCAGAAGTAGCTGAGCTCCAGCCCTGAAGGTGAACCACAGCTGGGTTGGGAGGAAATCGGATGCAAACTTACAACAACTTAGCCAGCTGCCACTCCTACACGCCAACCTACAGCGCTTGGCCTCTCAGAAGACAAATCCTACTCAGCACTTTACTCTCCCTAATGGATGTTTCTCCTGAGCTCCCTCTTCTGGCCACCACGGATACATGTAAACTGCTCAATATACACAATCATCAGCTAACTAATCCTATGAGAAATCTCTGAAGATGAGGATCAGTCAAGACTGGGCTTGGTAGTGCATGCCTGTAATTGCAGCGCTTGAGAGGCTGCAAACAGGAGAATCACTACAAGCCTGATCTACCTAATGAGACTCTGTAGATCCTGTACTAAATAATTTTTTTTTAAAAAGTAAGTTGAACCCAAAGAGGTTGCCTTTCTAGCCCAAGATCCTCTGGTGACTGGCACAGCCAGGGTGTAAACCTGTATCTGTCTCTTTCTGCCACACCCTGAGTCTGCAGACTTCTTTATTTTCTGTGATGAGGCCAAAAAACAAATCAAAACAATAACAAAACTCCACAAAAATCCTTTTGGCAGCAGAACCTCTGTGGTTTATTTCTTTCAAACTTAGTCCCATACCTTTCAAAACGTACCTCAGACTAGTCTCTGTCCCCAAGACCAGAGACATCCAATTCCACTGAGAACAACCCTACTGTCTGCCACTTCTTTCACTGAACCTTGGCTTCTTTCATCTGGTACCAAGTAGTCACTTCCTTGGATCCTAATTCCAGACACTTTCCCTCAGTTACTCTGACACAAGACAAGAAAATATGCATTTTTTAACCAAGTCCCCAATTCAATACCTGGAGGCAACCTAGAGCTAGCTAGGGCTCCTGACATGTGAGATACATGCTATTAAATACAGGCTTTGAGAATCAGATGGACTTTAGTTTACACACTGACATATACACAACAATGTGGCTTTCAGTAAGTTTACAGAGTCTCAGCCCACTCTTTTAACATATAAAGTAAAGAAAACTATTCTCAAGGCTGTTGAGATTAAAGAGGCAATGTACATGAAATGCTTAATAGAACTCACAGTGGTTCTCATTATTATAATAAAATTGGATCTTTTGCCTTAGATTCCCATAAGAAGAGACAAACACATGCAACAAACCATCAAAGGCATATTAATTTCCTTCTCTGAGAGGACATTTAGGCATATTTTTTAAGGCAACCCCTTCATGGCAGAAATGATACTTGACTCCTCACTCTAATTCAGAACCATACCTCTTCTCCCTCACACCTGCCATCCTCTGTGTTTACAAACCACACACCTGGTGTCCCTCAGACTGCAAACTTTCCTTGCCCTTAACAACAACAACAACAACAATAAAAAACATGTCCTTTTCTCCTTTTTTAGCCCGTGACCACTCTTTCTTTTTCTAAACTATCAATTTCTCCTGACTTTATTGGTCAGTCACTTAGTGACATTGTCAGGAGCTTCCTAGAAACCTGTGTCCCTTTAAGCTCTTGCCTTTTAGTTGTAGGGAACCACCACTAGGTGTGTTCTGGCTCCATTCAGACTCTGACACCAAGCAGCCCTCTTCCCAGTGGGGCATTCCCTGGTTGATCATCTATTGAATATTTAGTCCCTCCTCACCAGCACTAGTTAAACACTCCCCACATCTCAGGTCTTTCCCTCTCTGAACTTTTAGCCGATGATGTCTTTGTTAAGGGCAAGGAGCCAGCCCTGCATACGGTGTGAAGACATGTAAGTGTAGTCTGGGCCACACCACAAAGAGGTTGTGTAATTGTGGACAAGTCTCTCTGAGCCCCACTTCCCTCAGCTGTGGTGACTGTGAAAGGAGGGGTCAGAAAATCTCAGGGTGACCTGTGGCTCCCATGAAGCATGTCTCTAAGTTCTCTGGGGAAGAGGGTCAGTAACCCACCTCTAGGCTGCTTCTCTAGCTCTCATGAAAAAAGTAAGACTCAATTTCTAAAAGTTCCATCTGCAAATCCTACAGATCGCTCATCAGGACTACATGGATTATCAAGGGCTACAAAAATTTGGTGTCATTTTCCCTGTTGTTCCTCCCAACCCTGGGATAACCCTCACGAGAAAGTGGGAGCAGACTGGGGAGTTGGGCTGTGGTTAGAGAAGTTCCAGAATCACTGGCCTCCTCTTCAAAGCTTCCTACTACTCTGATTTGCTGAAATTGAGACAAGCTCATGTGAGCTTCCTCCCTTCTACCTGAATCATCCTTTACACTTAATGACTTCCTCTGTGTCTCCAGAAGCCAGACCACCCTCCCTGCCTCCCCTTCACTTTCCTGGGCTAGTTCTTTCTCGGCAGGCCTGATGCCATCACACATCAATGACTACCTCATTTCTGAAGTCTTCACTTTCTTCTCATGCTATTGGTCTTGGTTCTTTGCAGACATATATATTAAGGATTGCCTTGGTCTAAAAGAACCATTAACAACAACAAAAGAAACCTTCCCCCTCCAATCACAGTGCTTTTCCTGACCCTTGATGTAATTTCTCTTGTCACCAAATTTCTCAGAACAGTGACTCACTTTGAAAGTGACCTCATCACCTCAAGTCCAGAGCTCTTTGTGGCCTGTATTTCTTCATATTACTAGTTCTTTTAAATGAACTCCAACCACCTGGGAAAAAATTACTCTCCCCAGAACCTGTTTGTCAGCTCATCTACTGAATATATTTGTCCCCTGTGCTAGCTTTGCCTCCAGTCTTGCTGGATTTCAGCAAGATTCTAAAAGGCATCCTGTCAAACTCATCTCATCTCTGTTATCACTATTCCAGTGGCAGAGATTTTCCCATGGCTTCTGTCCCTGCTGCCTTGAACAGTGGTCCAACACTGAGTACTATGCTATTCAGCTCTCTTTAGGGAGTTCATGTTGTCTCAGCTGATTACAAGTGATCCACACACAGAAGCTGGGGTGATGCCTGGGTGAGACACACAGACACTTGTAAGTCACATGTATATACACTAAACCCTGCATTGCCACTGCCACTTACTGGCTGTGAGACTTCTCTGACCTTCTGGCTCCTCATCTGTTAGAGAGGGATGACATCTGCCTTCTAGGGTTGTTGTGATGATTCAGTGAGGAATGTATACAAGATCCAGACACAAGGTGCTATCCAATAAAAGTTAGTTCTCTTTTCTTGTAAGATAGCAATCTTGGGGCACAGGCCTCAAACCACACTCAGACAATTGACCTTCTTAATGAAGATTAGGTTTTTGTTTCTATCATGATGGGCAATTCCTTATTTTCCCTTTTAAGAGTTTCCTTTTAAGTGGACCAAAATAGTAAGAGTGGTTGTCTATGGCTGCTCAGGTTAGTCCACATTTTTCCGAATTTTACAAATTTTTCTACAGTGTGGTAGCATATTGTCAGGAAAAGGAGTCTGTTATTTAAAATGGTAACAAAAATTTCCATTTAAAACAACTGATTCAGGACCGGCAGTATAGCTCAACAGACTATAACCTTGCTTAGATAAATGCAGGGGCCAGGGTTCGATTCCTGGCCCCTCTTGGCCATACTGAGCCATTGGAGTTGGTGGTGCATGCCTGTAATCCCAGCAGTAGGGAGGCAGAAATTAGGAGGATCACTACAAGTCCAAGCTGTGTAGTGAGACCTTGCACAAAAACAAACAAACAAACAAAAAAAAAAAAACCCTGATTCCAGTACATCTATTTAGTAATAAAATATTTTTATAGAATAATTCATTAATTCTTTTGCCTTTGCCGTGCATTCTTTTGCCAAACTTCTATAATTCTATTTTGAAGGATCAAGTTGTAATCCAAATAAAGATTACATCAAGAGCAAGCTGGGTGCAGCGAAGCTTGCCTGTGATCTCAGCACTGGGAGATCTGAAGCAGGAATAATGTAAGTTCATACCCAGCCAGGACAACTTAGCAAGATGCTGTGTCAAAAATAAATAAATGAATACAAAAGGTTGGTGATTTAGAACTTCAATTTAAGAATCACTGCTTTAATGCCTTTCTACTCTGCTCTTTGCAAGTCTTCTTTAAGAAATGGTATGAAAATATTATATATATATATATATATATATATATATATATATATATATATATGCATATAATCTGTACATGGTCCTTGATACATAGCTCTAAAATCCTTGGGCTCTCCAGAGTGATAAGTATCTTCTGTACACTAATGAGATGTCTGGTGACTGGGAACCTCTTAGGTGGCTTCAAGATGGGGGCTGCCCACAAGAAAGATCGGTGAGTGTGTGATTACAGGATGGGTGCTTTCAGATAGGCCCATCCTCTCCCCTTCCTGGAGAAGGGCTGAAAGTTCAGCTGATCTTCAATGGCCAATGACTTAATTAATCACATTTCTCTAGTGAAGTATCCATAAAAGTTCAAGAGGTCTACATTCAGGGAGCTTATGTGTAGCTGAACATTAGAGGTACTAGAGGTCTTTGCATTGGAGAAGGCTTGGTAGTGCCATGTCTGTCCCACGTAAGTGGTCCTGTGGATCTCTTCATTTTTATTTTTACTGTAGCCTTTGTAATATGTGGGTAAATGTAAGTGAAGTGTTTCTAAGTTCTGGAAGCTGCTCTAGTAGATTAAAATAATCTGAAGAGGGGGTTTTAGGTACTACTAATTTATGGTCAGTTGGTCAAAAGTTCAGGTAACCACTCCCTACTTGGGATTGTCATCTGATATGGAAAGCAGTCTTGTGGCAGTACTGTGGGATCTGTTGATAACTCCGGGGAGATAATGTCAGTGTTAAATTATAGGATACTCAGTTGGCATCTGATAGGGATGATATCTAGACACATATCTGGTTTCAAAAGTAAGACCCTGTCTCAAAAAGAGAAATTATGTCAAATAATATTTTTTCAAGTAGATTTCTCGCTCACTGCCTCATTCATGCTATTCCTTTGGCCATCTCATGTCCATAAAGAATCAGTCTTAGGGGCAAACACTATAGCCCAGGAAAATTAGGATCACTGAGAAAGTGCCATCAGTAGGCAGTGTCCTCTGAAGGTGGCTTTAGGCATCCTAGCAGGTGAGCAGGGAGAAATCCTCATACTGCAACCTCCCATGGGGCTTTCCAGATCTATGGGCACCATTTACAGGACTGAAGCTAGTATTCTTGGAATCTGTGCTGGATATAAACACAGAGGAGAACCTGGAAGAACTCATGGCTTTGTTTTGTACACACAAAGCCAATCTGTTTGGAGTATTGAGCACACTAGTACCGCCCCACCCCACAGCTGATCTGTTCCTGCTTCACCTTCCTCAGGGCAGCAGCAGCGGGTGGGGCAGCAGGGGCAGCGGACGTAGCAGCAGCAGTACTGTGGGCAGCACTGGCACCAGCATATTCCGATCAACAGCAGCAGAAGAACAGCTCCCAGGATGATGAAGATCACTGTCAGCCAATCTGGGGGTTGGGGAAAGAAGCTGAGCAGGGATGAATGTTATACAGGGGGTGTCTCTGGTTCTAATGATCTTTATCTAACATTTAGCAACAGACTCGCAAAAAAATCAAATAAAACAAACAAAAAATTAAACAAGTAGGCGAACTTGTAGGAAAGCCCACTTAGCTTTGATGAAGGAACTCAGTGGCTCACAAATGATAATAACATGGGTTTGTTTTGGGTTTTGTTTTGGGTTGCTTCTCCTTTACTCAAAAATGTTATGGTGACATCATAGAAAGTACCAATAGCACTTACGCAGGACGATGAGCTTGACCTCCTTATCTGGGTCTCCAGATGTGTCCCCAGGAGCCTCAATGGTGCAGTAGTACACTCCATGGTCCCACCACATCACCTCATTAACCACAAGATCCGCTCCTACATGGAAAGAAGGGGAAAGTGCCAGAGACCAGAGGACAAAGCATGGTTTCTGACCCATGGCACCTTTAAAGCTTTGGCATCACCCTTCGATGTCTTAAGAAGAATGTAGGTAGATGAGAGAAAGCTCTCAATTTCTTCCTCTGAGACCTTTTTTTTCTCTAAACAGGAGTGTGATGGCAGAACTTACTCCTCATTGGGTCCCACTTATGTACTTCATAGGGTTTGTAGACAAATTGGTCTCTACTGGTGAAGTAGAGATTGCCAGTGATCTTCTAGTGTATCTTTTTCCTTTTTTCCTATGATCACAGAATGTTTGGCCCTATATGCAGCTGCTATGGTTTAAATATTTCTTCTTTTCAGAACTCACATTGTAATTCTATTGTCATCCTATCAGTGTTAAGAGGTGAGAGTTTTAAAAGGTGACTGGACCAGTTAGGATCCATGCTGAAGGTAAGATTGGTGTTTATCCCTTTCCTGTGTGGCCCAGTAATCTCCTTGAACAGAAAAATTGGGACATGACTGAGTTATAGGATGTTACAGTACAGGTTCTCTTATGTCCTAAGTCCTCACTGACCTTGAAGGGCTAGGGCCAAAATAATGGCTATCCTTGTAGCTCTTCTTTTTCTCTAATTTTTGGTCTGCAAACTTAGGTTCCTAATCCTCCAGAAGAGAAGCTCAGTGATACTATTACTCTATTACATAGGTACTTAAGCTTATCATCGTCTTTCTAAATATTAAATGCCTTAGACTTAACATGGAACCGGTATTTTCCATCAGTCGTTGATATTCTAATAAATCCCTATAGAATGTGATTTAAAAAAAATTATTACACTTTTTTCCACAGAAATTTAGAAATCCAAACATATACAAAATTGTAGTAGGTCAATCCTATGGCATTTTTCCTTGTCTTGTTTTCTCATTAATTATCCTTTTTTGTTTTCTTTTAAAATAAACATTTACTTGAGAGTATAGCAATCATTGAAATTACCTATTACCTTTTCTAAAGTGGGTAGAAAATGTCATACCTTGAGCTCTTTACCAGCCTAAGATACACAAATACCCATGAATCTTGAAAGAGAATGTTATAAAATGAAGTTAAATCAGTATGGGTGGAATACCAATATTTTAAACAATAAATTATATCCAATGAAATAATTTAAGACATATGAGCCCTAAATGCTTTGATATCCAGTTAAGATAATGAGTGGTTAACATGTGCTCCAGCATAGTAAATTAGACAAATATTCACTCAAGACCTTCTGGAGGTTCAGCATTATGTCAGACACTGTGGGAACATTAAAGAGAAATAAGATTTTCTCTGTTCTAGAAGCATTTAATAGTCAGTCTCAGGCAATAGAACTCCTCCAGTTCCAAAGGGCTGTACCTGCTCTTAGCCTCACAAAGTGCAGGAGGACATCTTCAAATCCTTAAAGACCTTAGCAAGACAGGTTTGTTCTTGCTTGCTTAGCGGTCATATCTGTAATTCTTTATTATCTCTTCATCAAGTTATTGAGGAAATGAAACAAAAACATGAAGTCATGCAACACTGCAGCACATTCTGACTTCTGTTTCCTTCTCTTTTGCGTCAGTCCCTACAAACTTTTTCCTATCTGTCATTTTCTAAACCCACCATCTTTCCCATGAACATGAACATGCTCACCCCATACTCAAAAGAATGATGAAAATGCTTTGGGAAAGAGTCTTCTTAAAGTTTGATGAGCACTGTGAACCTGCATAATGTCAGCATAAGAAGAGTATTCAGGTATGTTATGATTTTGATGATCCAACAACTGATTTGACTGAGTCATCTTTTTTTGTTGTTGTTACTGCTTCTTTTCCATGAGCTATCTTAAATCATAAAAACACAGGCCTGGAGTATAGAGAGCCAGGACTCCAGGAAGTCACAACGGCCCAGAGGTAGAAATAAAGCCCAAAAGGAAGTTAGAGCTTCCTATAATAGAGAAAGAGGCAGGGTTTGACCCAAAGGTAGTAGAGAGGTAGAGGGAGTAGAAGCCACTGTTTAGAATTAGATAGAAACAGAAGAGCAGAGCTATCATCATTGGGTTTGCTCATCCTTCAAAAACCATAAACAAGACCTGCTAATGACAGAGGGCTTAAATTTTGGGGTCAGATAAGAACTAATTCTCCTAGCTCTGGAGAAAGTACAGCCACCTTGAGTCTTTGCACTTGGAAGCTGAAGCAGATATTCCCTAAGGATAAGGGTTCAAGGGCTAGCCTAGGAAAATCAGAGGATATGATATAAAAGGATAGAATTTAAGAATTTAAGTCTTTTTTTTTTTTTTTTTTTTTTTTTGCAGGACTGGGATTCAAACTCATGACCTTACACTTGCCAGGCAGGCACTTGTGCCATGGAGCTATCTCCCCAGCCCCTCCAATTTAAGTCTTATAGAGTTGGAAGCAATGAGTAACTGGCTAAGTGATCTATGTTTAAATTGTCACAGAGTAAAATATTCACTGATTTCCTGGCCTTGGGACTAGGGAACCCATGAGTGGTTAGCAGGGTGCTGGCTCCTATTTTTTTCTTTTAACTAGTAAATTTTTTAAAACAGTACATCAATCTCACTGATATAAGGTTTCAACACTGTGCCAATGACTTATTGCAGTAATGCTGGATTACAGGTTACCAGGGAGGGGCATAAACCCATCCACCCAAGGGTACAGACTGATAACTGATGGTCACCACATACTCACTGCTTGCTGAGTGATTTTTGACACAATAACTTGCTCAGTCCTCCATTCTCTGTGATGTGGGTACTGGCCTAAGTCCTATTGCACAGACATTGCCTTCACTGTGCACTTTAGCATAGTGAGCCAGATCCTCATTTCTCAGATGAGGAAAGAGAAACCAGGAAGGAAGATGACTGCTCTGGCTCTGACGCCAGAGCTAGTGAGCAGAAGCACTGGGATTCTCACACAAGGCTTTTAAGACCAGCTCAGTGCTCCTCCTTCTATCAGTGAAGACTGTGTGCTGAAGTGTTCACCTATTCACAAGCTCAATATTTTCTTTATATAAAACAACAGAAGTGTCCAGATGGGACCCAGGGACCTGATTGGACCTTGACAGCAACTTGTGGACAGGATCCAAAAAATCAATCCACAACTTTTTTTTTTTCGTCTTTTATTTACTTATTTGGTATAGAGTCTCACTACACAGGTTGGACTCATAGTGATCCTCCTGTCTCAGCCTCCCTGGGGCTGAGATTATAGGTGTGTGTCATCATGCCTGGTCTCATTGGCTCGCACAGCATTTGGGGGATTCAAGGGCCAGCACAGCATGCAGGACTGGAGATTGAACCTAGGTCCTTGCACTTGCCAGGCAGGTGCTTCAACCACAGAGCTATCTCTCTGAACCCCTTACCTCATTTCGAATCTTAAGAAAGCCAAGGAACCCACCCAGACCTTTAGCCTGTAGAACATTCTCTGATCCACAGAGCAAGTTCCAGGGAAGTAATTTCAGACAGCACAGCACATTCGAAGAATCTGGCACTTTTCTCAAACAATGACAGTGCCCCAGTAGATCAGAAGAGAATGGGAAATCCCGTGCTGACTCAGCCTGTCAGGCTGTGTCTGTCTGTACCTCCCCCACCTCAGTTCCCCCACCACATCCCCCGCACTCACGGTTCTGGATGGTGATCTTGCGCTGTCGGTAATCCACCCCCAGCACTGGCTCATTCTGCCCCCTCCGCTGGGCCACAATGCGCACTTCCCTCTGGTTATCATTGCAATCATTGGAGGGGTCTTGGCCCAGTGATAATGCTGCCTGGTATGCTAAGGAGAGAAGCCACACTGAGTCCAAGGAAGCCCCCAGCTGATGCCTGGCAAGGCCAGGTGATGACAGAAACCCCACTTGCAGCAACAAGGCTCCAGAGCCCCTAAGAGACCATCCTTTGCAAGTTTTGGCGGATTCCCCCATTTTACCTCTTACAGCCTCCAATCCCAAAATGCTCCTTCATCTGTACTTACAGCAAAGATGGGAGAGCTGCCAAATCCAGCAGTGGCCAGTACCTCCTCTCTAATCTCTCCTCCTTTCCCACTTAGCTTAGGCACTTTAAGAGTAGCCCCCCAGGAAATAATGTCTTTGGGGAGTCTTTTGGGGAAAATTTCAGGAACAGTGAGTGGCTCAGACAATTAGATATTTTGGTTCTACTCAAATCCTCCTGAAGACCTTAGCCCCAGGGTACAGATGGTAAAGTGGGTGCCGTGGGCTCCCTCTGTGTCATCTCAGGCCATGCACTTCTTCCTAGGCAGTGATGATGAACCTTTTAGAGATTGAGCATCCCAACTGCAAACCCAAACCCACTTGTTTATCACAAAGTGCCAACACTGCAAATAAACGTGAATACAGAGGTTTTAGTTTATAAAATACAACCGTTACATACTGGTCTTGGCTACAGGGATAACTTAGCTCACATGTACACAGAGAGGGCTCTGTACATGCCATAGCCTTGCCACCACTGCTTGAAGGTGTCTGCTTCTATTTTCAAAATTTCTAAAAGGTTATCTCCCGCTGACTATGGATTTCTGACTTCCTTTGTTGCTAGAGAGAGGGCAGAAATGGGCAGCTCTGGAAGAGCTCTGGATACAGGTGGTTGTTACTTAGAGGCAGAGCCTGTCTGCGCAGCACTGACATGCCCAACTGCAAAGGAACTGCTGGGGACAGAGCACACTCCGATGTTGAGACTACTCATCCATGTAAGTACCATCCCCAGGAAGGTTGGCCCTGGAAGGGAATGTGGCCATAACAGGTCTTCACCAGTGACCACACTGATCTTGCATCCTGAGAAGGGTGAGGTGTCTTCTTGACTGCACTGAATGCAGTGGGGTGATGGGCAGGTCCGCATCATGGCATTGGCAAAAACCAGAATGGACAAGGTGGCAGGACTTGCTCTACCTTTTATAGAATAGTTGAGCTGCCTTAAATATTTTTTAGAATAAGTGGGACAGGGCTTGGGAGATAGCTCCAAGGCACAAGTGACTGACTGGCAAGTGCAAGGTTGTGAGTTTGAACCCCGGTCCTGGAAAAAAAAAAAAAAAAAAAAGCATGTTTTGGGGCCGGCGAGATGGTTCAGTGGTCTAAAGCGCCTGCGTAGGAAGGCTCAGGCAACTGCAGGGACTGCGGTTCGATCCCCGGCACCACATGCTGCGCCAGCGCCACCACCAGGGCAGGCTGAGCCAGCCACAAAATAAATAAAGAAACAAATAAACAAACACAACAAGCAAACAAATAAATAAATAAATAAAATAAAATAAAATAAAATAAAATAAAGAATAAGTGGGACAATGTTTTGAAAATAAAATAGTATTTGACCTTGAGCAAGTTATATGACGTCAGCCTGGGTTCAGCTTATCTATCAACTGAAGGCACTGTATCTCTGTTGCTCCTCACTGCCAATATTTGTAATCTTAAATAATTCTTAGCCCCAATGATGGTTTATCACAGAGATGCCTGGGCTCTGCACAAAACATGAACGGGGAACTTACAGGCAGAGAAGTAGTCAAAGATGGGGTCCTTGCAGAAGGACTTGAAACGCCACGTCACCACCACGTCCTGGAGCTGGGCAGAGGTGGTATAATCACATTTGAGGGTAATGGAGGCAAACAGGGTGACATAGCGTTCTGTGTCCTGGACTGTCACCAGCAATGTCAGGCATCCTGCAAGTAGGAGCAGATGATGATGTTGAAGTAGACCTACTTCCTCGCATATATGGTAAGAAAGCAATGCAGATGGGCAAAACATCCCTTCTCCCCTCCTGCCCAACTGGATGGGAGCTCACAGGCAGGGTCTGACTTCTCCCTGGGCAGGGCACTGGATGGAGATGACCCCTCACACCCTGTCACAGTACAGGAGAAGAGGAGAAAGGAAAACTCCCAAGAGCATACAGTCACCAGCAGTGATGGCACATCCAACAAGAACAAGTGTCCAGGAGTAATCTTGTTAATGTATGTTTTCCACATCGCTTCTCTTCCTAAAGTGGTTCCCCATTTCTTTAAAGTTCAAATTCCACCCCCAGACCTGAGAAGCCCCTTGACTTTTCCTCCTGCCTTCTTCTGATAGCTCGTCTCCACATCCCACTCTCACTCGAGGCTGTAGCCTCTGGACTCGGCACCCCGTGCTGGGGTGATTCTTTCCTCAGGCTCCCCACTGGAGCAGCTCACTCAGCCTGGAGTCCTCCTCCAAATCACCCACCAGCCCTCCACTCTTCTGCATTCCCAGTTCTTCAGTGGCACCCTCACCTTCTCTACCAGCTTGCTGACTGTGAGGATGAAAGACAGGCTTCCCTGTTCCCCAGCGGACTGTGCCCCACACTCAGGCAGCTCTTTCCTGCTTCCTGGTGACTGCCTGCTCAAGCGAGGCTCTCAAGTAGCACCTGCATTGGTCTCCAACTCACTGTTCAGACATATACCTTGTGCTATGCCTGTAACACACGTGACATCCACAGTATTATTAAACAGATGAAGGATCAAGAACACACAATCACTCCCTCCTTTTGGCTGGAACCTTTGCCATCTTCCAGTAATTTGCCAAAATGACTAACACAAAGGGCAAGAGGAGCAGAACCCAGTATATGTTCTCCAGGCCTTTTAGAAAACATGGGGTTGCTCCTTTGGCCACATATATGCGAATCTACAAAAGAAAGTGATATTGTAGACATCGAGGAAACGGGTACTGTGCAAAAAGGAATGTCTCACAAATGTTACCAAGGAAGAGTCTGCAACCCAGCATGCTGTTGGCATTGTTGTAAACAAGCGAGTTAAGGGCAGGATGCTTGCCAAGAGGATTAATTTGTCTATTGAGTATATTAAACACTCGAAAGGTCATGATAGCTTTCTGAAATGTGTCAAGGAAAATGATCAGAAGAAGAAAGAAGTCAAAGGGAAAGGTACATTGGTTGAATAGAACGGTCAGCCTGCCCTTCCCAAAGAAGCACACTTTGTGAGGACCAATGGAAAAGAACCTGAGTTGTTGGAACCTATTCCCTATGAATTCATGTAGTAAACTGAGGATGTTGTTCTGTCATTAGCACCCAATTGGCAGCTTAAGGTCCTATATAAAAATAAAATCATCCTGTGTTGTAACGGTGGTTTTCTTAGTTGAACAGGTATGTGGTGCCTTCTTACCTCAGAAATATTTGCAGCAGATTTTCACTGTGCCTCATAATTGTGTCTGGTCTTTACTCTTTAGTGCTTTTCTTGCTGAAAGATATTGCTGAGGTATTGTGCAGGTGTATACCCAAATACTCAAATGTTTATAAAATATTTATATTGGCTTGAAGATTCTGTAAATCACCATGGGGAAAAGATGTAGCAAAATAAATGGAAGTCACTTCAGAAACAAATTTAAGTTCATTTCAGTTAAATAAATTATTTAAAGCACACACACACACACACACACACACACACACACAAACCCAACCCAACAAAAAACACACCATTCAGTGGAAGGTTGGCAGTGAAGGCAAGAAACACAGGCATAGCACAAATCCAACAAGAATGATTAGGGGTGGCAAGACACATCAACAAAGATGTGAGGGAATTAAAAGGTTTTTTTTTAATCCATTTTAGAACCAAACAGATAGCTCAGCAGATTAAAGTGCCTGCTTAGGCTCAAGGACCCAGTTCAATCCCCTGAGTGCAGTGCCACCCTAGCCCCTGGGCATGGTGGTGTGCACCTGTAATCCCAGTGCTTGGGAGGCTGAAAATAGGAGGATCACTATGAGTCCAATCTATGTAGTGAGACCCTAAACACATAAAAATAAAAAATAAATAAAAATTCCACTTCAAGATCTTCTGATTCTCTAGGCATTTTGAAGACTCTAATTGTGCCTTGAAAGGATCCAAATGGCCCAGAAACATCAGGTGGGACAGTCATGGGTCCATGAGTAATCAGAATTTCGAACATTTCCCAGGTTAGTGTGGTTTCCAGGCCAACTTAGACAAGGGTGCTTTGGTTGGAGGCATAGCATCAAGCAGTAGTGCTCAGACTGGACCGTGCAGCACCAGGACTCATGACTGCTCAGATCTCTGGCCCTATGTCTATAGTTCATGGTTTAGTAGGATGTGGATGAGGCCCAAGAACCTACATTTCAGGCAATTTTCCAGGAGATGCCAATGCTACTGCTCTGAGGACCACACTTTGTAGACTATGAATGCAAACAAGATGGAATATTATTCAGCCACGCAAAGGATAAATGTGAGTCATTTGTAGGAAAATGTATTTATCTTGAGCGTGTGAAGTTAAGTGAAATAAATCAGATGCAGAAAGTTAACTATCACATGGTTCCCTGACACGAGAAATTCAAAGTATGTTTTTTGTTTGTTTGTTTTTGTGGGTATAAGAAACAAACTCTGGAGCTTATGCTTGCCAGGCAGGCACAGTGCCACTGAGTTATAGAAACTCAAAATATAAATTAAAGAGCAAAACGAAAGAGAGATGATAGGAAACAGAGAGTTAGACTTTGTAGAGATAGAAAGAGGATCTAGGATGAGGAGAGAGGGAGGGGTGGAAGGGAAAAGGAAAGCAAAAATGAAGGTCAAGATGCAATAGGTATTTTGCCAACTTCCCGTGATAACTGTGATTAATATGTATTACAAAAAAAATAATTAAAATGAAAGTGGAAATCAAAATAAATTTCTACCTTCTCTACAAAAAACTAAAAAAAATTAAAAACAATACAATGAACAACTCTCATAGACTTTGGACTCCGATACACCTGGGTTCACGTCCACACCAGTCTGTCTTTCATTCAGACACTGGACAAACTGTTTCCTATCTCCAAGTTTGTGTTTCCTCAGCTGTGAGTGGAGATCAAGATGGTGGTTCCACAGGCTGTACTTCCCTAATCTGAAAATCCCAAATCTAAAAGGGCTCTAAGATCTAAAAACTATCTGAGTTCTCCCATGATGCTCCAACAATTCCTAATTTTAAATCATTTCAGACATATTTTAATGTTAGAAGTGTTCAGCTGGTAAGATATATAAAAATATTTCAAAATTTAAAAATCTAAATCCCAGCAACACTCAGAATTTCAGAGTGGGATCTCAACCTATACTAACCCCATGAGACCCTTGTGGGAATATAATAAGCTACTCCACCTATGGTGCATGGCACAATGCCCAGAACCTGTGCTGTTATGTTGGTCTTGGAATTTGTTCTCCCTTTTTCATTATTATGAGAACCAAGGAAAAAGGAATTCAAGCTGGGGTTCTTCCCAGCAGAGTGAGTCCTCAGGTATGACCACTTTCTTTCTGAGACACCTTCTAACAGAGCACTTAGGAGTGCCTACCTTGGTGGCTAGCATCCATGTTCTAGAGGCCATCTCCCCTTTTGGCCACAGTCCTCTGAAGTTTAGGATGGGCACCTTCACCTTGATTTCTCAAGCCCAGGGAGAGAAAGCTAAATGGTGCTTAGGACAGGTTCTGGTTGGCAGAAATGACCTTACTGGTCTCTAGGACTGAGTTATGAGGCAGAAGCCCTGTGACAGATATGATGGGGAAGGGCCATAACAGGTCAAGGGGTACATTGTGGGAAAGACTGCACAGAAGGAGATTTAAGGTAGACCCTAGAGCTCAGGTAGGATTAAGATGATACATGACAAACAGGGAGTAAGTAGGGATACTCATTTCAGGAAGGAGGAAAAAGAAATGAGCAAAGGTCAGCTACTAAGGGAGCTGGAGGAAACCAACCTAGCTGGTGTCTCTGGTTGTGAAATAGACAGAAGGTAAGTAAGGAGAGGCTGGTGGGGGTGAATGGGAGGGAAGATTACAATCCAATATGTCCTTCTAGTCATGGACAATTACTGAAGGCGTTGCTGAAGAAGACTAATAGGGTGAAAGAGATGATTTTAAGGAACTGGATGACTTCTTTATTCAGCTGTGAATGGGAAAGGGCCATTATATTTCAGAGTCAGCCTTCATGAGTTTGTGGGGAGGGGACAGCTGCTATCTGTTCCAGCTGTAGGAATCTCAAAGGTCAGGCCAATCAGGGCAGAAAGGCCATGAACAGCAGCTCAAGCCTTACATGGATTATTTCATAATCTGGCTATTTTATTCTTGTTCCTCCTCTCTCACCACCTCTTTGTGGGGTTGTTGTTGTCACTTTTCCCCAAGAACTGACCTGAAACAGACCTCCGAGCTTCTACCCATCACAGCCTTAACTGAATAGTAGAAATAGACACAGATAAGATTTTAACAGTGAATAGAGTGCCATTTTCAACACTTGCTCATTTCGTTCAGCAACACAGAGGGACTAAAATAGAGAAAACAAAACAAAACAAAACACCTGATTTGGGTCTAAACAAACTTTATGTTCACATATCACCATCTTGAAATATGTTCTTTTATACATTAAATATGATCCTGGGAGGAGTCAAGCTATACCTACTTCATATACAATTGATTTGAAACTTGGAATAATTAAGAAATTTGTCTATAGTCATTCTTAGTTTAAATGCAGGTCATAGTCAATATTTTGTCCTGTATAGAGTTCTTGCCACACTGCATGGCAGTCCCTTAAGCAAGGGAAGATAACTGCTGTTCATAAGTTTGCTGACAGAGAAAAGAAAGGAAACATAGCAGGAGCAAAACCACACACTTATGTACACACGATGAATTTGATATTGGTCCTAGGAACCTTCAAAAGGTTTTTCTCATTGATGATAGCAGCATGCAACACTGGAACTATGCTTGGAATGTGTGTTGTTCTGGTCTTTTAGATGTGTACTGCTTCCAATGTAAACTCGGTTACTGCTATACTCTCTCTCAAGTAAATGGTTGGATAACAAAAAAGGGTATTAAGTGAGAGTTAAGAGACTAGGCAAAATGCCACATGCTTGACAGGCTACAATTTTCTACATCCTTGGATTTCTAAATGTCTGTGTAAAATTGTGTAAATGCTTTTATCAAATCCTAAAGAGATTTATTAGAATATCAATGATTGGCAGAAAATACCAATTTCAAGATAAGTCTAAGATGTTTGATAGTCAGAAAGACAGTGATATTAAGCTCAATTACCTATGTTATAGAGTAACAGCATCATGAAGCTTTTCTGCTAGAGTGTTGAGAATGTAAGTTAATAGACCAAAAATTGGAGAAAAAGAAGGGCTAAAAGGATAGCCAATATTTTGGCCCTATCCCTTCAAGGTCAGTGAGGACTCAGGACATAAGAGAACCTGTGCTGTAACATCCTATAACTCAGAGGTTTCCCAAATTTTCTGTTCAAGGAGATTAAGGGACCTCAGAGGAAAAAGATAAATGAAATATAGTGTGCCTAAGGAGAGTCACCTAGAGAGAGGACATTCTCTCAGGTTTTCACAGAGAGCAAACTGGTCAAGCAATAGCTGTGACTCGTCCTGATGGCTGACACTGGCAACAGCTCTACAAAGCACTGTACATGGTTCCAAAGTTAATCCTGAGGAGATTTGACCCTGGAAGATACAAAAGGTGAATGATCTATTATACAGGTCTGGCCTTGACTTGCCCTTGATCACCCAGCAGAAAAGCTTAATTACAAGGCATAGAACATAGAGCTAGATTAGTATGATGAACTGTAAGAGGCTTATACCAACAGCCTCCAACATTGTCAGTTTCACTGGTATCCCACTACAATTATGAAACGTTGGACTATGTATACAACTACTCCCTCTTTGTACAAAGAGAAGATAAAATTTTTTTGTTGCTGTTGTTTTTCTTTTTTTCCTCCCCTACTAGTATAAATTACAAAATTTATCATGTCTACACACTGTGCTCTGTATAACTACTATGAGGACAATAATATTCAATGTATCAATTACTATGAATGCACTACTAATGTGTTTTGAAACTATCATATTGTTATTTCTTATTAAAAATTTAAAATAAAAAAATTAGTACAAAAAATAAGTTTGCTGACAGTTGG
>PVKN010006629.1:0-28109 GCA_004027915.1 Capromys pilorides
AATTCATGGATTTTTACTTCAGAGGTTATCTCTGATCTGAGTTGCTCTATAATTTTCTGCAGTTTTCGGTCTATCTCAATTTCAGAGTCTTTGGCTGCATGATTCTCGTTTTCTTCCACAGCATCATCTCCCATGTTTAATTTGGGTGGGCTTGGGCCCTGTGCCTGCATCTTACTCCTTGTTATCATTTTGTATAGCTGTGAGCTATGTACTTTGGTGAAGTTATGTTGTTAGCACCTATGGGGGTTTGTTCTGTATCCACCCCGCTTGTTCCCCTCCAGTGGTGCCTGGCTGAGAGTTACAGCTCAGTCCACTGGCTGCTGTGAGGCCTTGTGGGTCTGAATTGTGGGTGGAGTCAGAGTTTTGGAGTTGAGTCCAAGGATGGACGCAGACTGAGGATCCTTACCAGGCTGGCACAAGGCCAGAGGGGTTGGTGGATAGGTTCCGGACTATAGTTCAGGTAGGTTTGTGCAGGGAGATTGAAGAAAGTTTCAGAGATCCTTACCTGGCAGGTGTGCTGGTCAAACCAAACAGGGGGTGGGCTACAGGCACGGCACGGGACAGGCGCAAAGAGCGCCCAGGACCAGCATCAGCAGTGGATGAGTTCCAGGCGCAGCGCAGGACCGGTGTCAGTGGCAGATGAGCCCCAGACATGGCGGCGCGGGACCAGCGTCAGCGGCGGATGATCCCCAGGCGTGGCGGCGCAGGACCAGCTTCAGCTGCGGATCGATGCAGGTATTAAGGTGCCATCTAAGCAAGTTTTTAGATTACTCCATAAAATAGCTACATCCTGTCCTTCTTTTCCAAAAGCCGGTACATTGGATCTCAGAGTTAGGGATGAAACAGGTAAAAGCTTTTGTGTACCCAAAACTCAAAAAAGAAAAATTCACCCAGAAACCATAAAACCCCATATAACCTGGTCAAGGGAGCCGTCTGGTCCTTCCAGTGTAACAGCACAGGAAGGAATGCAGACCAGCAGCAGCTCACCATTGGGAAGCTGCTGAGCCAGTGCTTAGAAATAGGGTAGCTGTGATCCAGAAAAGCCCTGATGGAACTGTAACAGCAAAGTTGGACTTCCTAGGACAGGAATTTCCCAATGGCCTTCTAGAAAACAAGGAAGTCTTTTTTAAAAATGTAGATAATCCTAGTGGCTTTCTCTTACCCCAGTTTAAGCACCTGCACAGGCAAACCCAGGGCAGCCAAGGGAACTGTGGTTCAATTCCCAGCTCCATATGCCATACCAGACAGGCCCGGAAGGCAGCCTGAGCCACTCAAGAAAAAAAAAAAAAAAAAAAAAATTACCATTACATGGCAAAATGTTTACTACCTTAGTTTGAAAAACAGTTTTTAAAATAAAAGATGTGCTTCAAAAAAATTTTTTAAAATATAAATGTAGAAAATCCTATCACTGTTCTCTCCACTGCCCCTCCATTTCCTAGTCACTCCCTCCCACACGATACAATCAGGTTAAGAGCAAACCTCCTTCCCCACCCTTAAGGAAGCCAAAGTAAGGGTGAGGAGGTTCTGTGCACATACAACGTGCTTTCCCATCATTGAGACAGATCCAGAATACCCCGCCCTTAAATGCACTACTCATACAGCTTTCAACATTTTGCTCTTGAAAGAATTAAGGCACAGTGCGTTACATGGTGGTGCCCAAGGCCCTTACACACGTGGTTGCTTAGATAACATAATTCAAGGCTTCCAAATGACATCAAGTGACGTGACCATCTAGCTCACAGGAGTCTATCATGGACACAATTCCTACACTTTGAATCTCAGTTAAAGACACTCATTTTGGAACAGGCACAGAGTCATCAAGAGAGTGGGGGTGAAAATCTTAAATTACACAGGAAATGCTATCTGGCACGGGACTGTATGCTAACTTGAAGGTCCAGGCACAGGCCCCGCCCCACCCCCTTTGCATGCAAAGCAAAGAACTGCCACGTAGCACGTGGATTTCTGTACCAGAAGATGGTGCACTTAACAAATCCTTTACCCAGATACTCCAGGGCCCTAGCGAAACTTACACCCAATTTGTAGCAAGGTTGCAAGAAGCTATAAATAGACAGATTTTAAAGAATGATACAGCTGAAATACTTATTCACCAGTTGGCATATGAGAATGCCCGTGATAAATGTAAAAGAGCCTTAACCTCAGTACTTCACACAAAAATTTATCTGCTTACATTCATGCATGCCAAAATATTGGATCACCTATCCAGGCTTCTGCAGTCATGGCACAGGCTAGATGCCAACACTTTGCTAATAAATTTTATATGGTTAAATGTTTTAATTGTGGCAAGCAAGGACACACTCCCCGGCACTGCCCATGGCCTATTAAGGTGCCCGGCCCCTCAGTGGATTTACCCGGTACTCAGTGTCCATGGTGCATGAAAGGTTTTCACTGGGCAAAAGATTGCAAATCTAAGTTTCATAAAAATGGCACACTGTTGCCGAGAAGCCGAGAAGCCCTGTGCCCAAGCGGGCCCCAGCAGCAATAACAAAAGAGTGGTCAGGCAGGACTCCAGTGATTTGGACCAGTTAAGCCAGTTCTACCCAATTCAGATCAGTCAAATGATGATCCTACTACCAGCATGGGTGCAAGGCGAGACCTTAGGTGCCTCACACAAAGAACCACTCAGAGTTCAAAATTAGACTTGACAGTGGCTTCTTGCCTTGCTTTGTTGCGTGGAGAAAAGCCAAACTTAATTCCCACTGAAATTTCTACTCCTGCCCTTAACTCCACATGTGAGCCCAGTAGGGATGAGCCTTTAAGCAAAGAATTTGATTTTTCCAGACAATATTGGTTCCTAGACCTGTTTGTGACATTAAGTTTAATAGGAAATCTTTTACTGGACTGATAGATACAGCTGATGTCACTGTAATCAACAGCCAATCTTGGCTGTTTGCTTGGCCACCTGGACCTGCCTCCACAGCTCTGATAGGCTTAGAATCTCCTCAATCTGTCTCACAGAGTGTGCAGCCTCTTTCATACATTGTCCCAGTGGACAGGAAGGTATTATAGCACCATTTATTGCACCCATTCCAGTCACCGTATGGCGCATAGACCTCACAAAAGAATGGGACACTCTTGCTTCGGAGCCTCAGAGGTGCATGTTACCAGACAGCAGGAGGATGGCTAAGATGGAAAATCAAGAAAGCAAAGGCTTAGCTAAAAACTTGCAGGGCTGTACTCTTCCAGTTCTGCTTTTAATTAAACAAAAAAGATGTAAGATTAGATTTATGATGAAGGCCATTGATACATGCAGGAAAAGTTAAGGATTTTATCAACATTGGTAAGAGAACAACTGCAACTGAGTCATCTCAAATATACTTTATTACAACTGTTTTTAGAATTGCTAGGAGCTATACCAAGTAGAACTGCTACATGCTTTCCTGATATTATTAGATCTCACTCAAATCTCCCAGGTTTGTTGTCATCAGCTAATTATAATACAGATGCTGCTGTAAATCTGGTTTTCATTTTTGATAAAGCAAGACAACCCCATAAATTTATTTCTCAAAATTCTAAACCTTTGCAAAAGGAATGTAAAATTATCAGAGCACAAACTAGACAAATCATGATGCCGTGTCCTGCTTGTCAGCTCATCCCTGGGCCTATTCCTCAACAGAGCTACCATCCCAGAGGTCCTAGAACCAACTGACCATGGAAAATGATTATTACCCATACATTCTCTTCTAACAAACCTAAATATAGTCATGGTTTTATAGATACATGTTCACGTGTGCCCCATGCTATCTGCCAGACAGGTAAACAAAATCATCATGTCGTGCAACATTGCCATCAGCCTTTGCTAACTTGTTACAAACACTAAACCCTGACATTGGCCCAGCTTACACTAGTAAAACTTCTCAGTTTTCTTGATAACTGGAAGATAAAGCATGTTACAGGGACCCCTATAGTCCCCAAGGTCAAATAATAATCAAACACACTTGTCTTAAACTAAAAAATCAATTCATCAAAGAAAGCAAAGGAGAAGCACAGTCAAAACTTTGCTACATATATTTTAACTGTTCTGAATCCGGCTTGGGATGACCTCCAAGCAGGTGTTTGGAATGGTCTGGCACCACTTTTAAATTGGGGCTGAGGTTATACTTATATTTCCACAGAAAATCGAGAGATATTATGCCCATCAGAGCTATTCCGTGACCAGAATCCTACACATCAAGCTCTCTGCCAAGACCTCAAGCTGTGGACCTAACAGTACATTATCCACCTTCCTGGGAAGGCCTGCAGCAGCCCGTTCGTGAGGCCTGCCACCTAGGGTCTCGTGGCAGCCAGTTCAGTCAACTGAACTGATAGTATTCTCTTTACAGTGCCTAATCTTATAGCGGCTTCTCTGAGCACTGCTGTGGTTCAAGGAGCAGCATATGGGGCCTGCATACCTAATGCATCCTGTCCATCACGTGGGTGGACAGGCCCCCAGAAGTTTTCCATTCTACAGAAAGCAAAGCCCATATATATATATATATATATATATATATATATATATATATATATATTATTCTGCCTGGCCAACAGCACTTAATGCATTTACAAGAACAGACTAAGCTTAATGTTACATCTCATTTTGTACAGCTTCCTTTCTAGGTAGCCTATCTACAGCAAGATGCTAGCCTTTGCATATCAGCATATCAGCTGCAGATCAGACTTGGGAAAAACAAACGGTTTTTTGTTTGTTTGGTTGGGGTTTTTTTCGTTTGTTTGTTTGTTTGTTTGTTTGTTTGTTTGTTTGTTTGCTTTTGTGGTACTGGGGATTGAACTCAGGATCTTGCATTTGCCAAGTAGGCACTTATGCTACTGAGCTATATCCCCAACCCCTCAACAAATGTTTAAAGGACAATTTGACCTATTTGCCTTAAATTCTATTCCCTGGGGTGGTAACCTTGTAAGAGATTTTAAACCTGCCATTCCTACCTGTATTCCAGAAGCTTGTCCCCCTCATCTCAAAGACAGTGATCTGGGCCTGACAGACTTGCAGGGACCCGTACCATGGACAGGCTATGCAAAGCTTGAATTATTACCTTGTGGTAATAATTCCTTCTAGGAATTATTACCCCCAGAGAATTCCTTCTAGGAAAGGATCGAGACTGGCTATGTCATGACCTCAGAGGCCTTGCCCAATGCCACACGATCAGGGACCTCAAGCTTCCCATCTCCAAACTCATTATCAGTGAGAAAACTGGGCCCATGCAATGTACTTTACAGAGTCCAGCCCTACCTTTTCATGGTGGACTCGTGCAGGCTGGGCATCCCCAGCTGACAGAGGTAAAGTCAAAGTAGTATTACAAGGCCATAAATATGTAAAAGTGCCTATATGTACCTATGGTCCTCAGATGATATTATAAAAAAGATGAGTGGCAACCAAATATATTCTCATGTACTAATTGTTATCTGACCCACTGTATCATGCCCAAACATCCTTCCATTGACTACAGAGTGGTTGTCTCAGTTACTCTTCTCTCGTAGCTGGGTCAAATACCTGACACCCACAATGAAGGAAGGAAAGGGGCTCAGAGTTACTGGAGGTTTCAGGCCTTATTCAGCTCCGAGGCAGAGTGGCACAGAGCAGAGCGCATCAGTTCATGGTGGCGGAACAGCAACAATGGCAATGGACAGAGCGTCTGTCTCTCTGTCTCCCTTATGTTACATTCAGGCTATCAGCCCCAGGTTAGGTGTAGCACTCACACCCATAATTCCAACAGTACTAAAGCCTATAATCCCAGTGGATCTCCCCTAATCCCAGTGGATCATGAGTTAATCTCAAATTCTAGAAGTCTCTGCTCCATGACTGCATGAGACTCTGGGAGGCCAACTAGACAGAAACCGTAACAATGGTGATCATGACCATCATGCCTGGAGCTTGGCTTCCGGTCAGTCTAACAGAGCCATGGTGTCATTCACTTAATTCTTTCTTGGTAGAGACTAAACGATTTATCAATTGGACCAAGAGGATTATTGGATTAACTATAGCAGAGATAACTTCCTTGGTGGTCTTGATAGCCAGCACAGTTATTGGCTCTGATGTTAGCCCATTCAGTATTAACTATTCACTTTGTAGACAACTGGACAAGAATTTCTGGTGACAGAAAATTCAGCAAAATATTAATATGAAGTTAAAAACCCAAGCGAGCATTGTAGAAACTGCTGTCTTTTGGATGGGAGATCAATTTAAAAGTTTACAGTTAAACAGGCCACGAAAATGTCACTATAATGTGACCCACTTTTGTGTCACCCCATTATCGTATAACAAAAGTTTTCATCCTTGGGGACTAATCAAGAAACATACAAGGAGCTATCCCTCAAAATATTACTTTGACTACAGAGCTCTTCAGAGAAAGGTGTTGTTAATGTCACAGCAGACGGCCACTTTTGATGCCCAGATTAAAGACTGGCATAAGTTTGCTGATGCTGTAGAGCAGTTGAATCCATTGCACATCTCAAGGCCCACTTTTGGTTTTATACTGGAATTGGTACACTCATGCTCTTGTTTATAATCCTTCCCAATGAGGTTTGTCACGGAGGATTCAGCCCGACAACAGCTACGGGGCTGTGCAGCCACGACTTACACTGCTGCAGCTCCCTCAAAACAAAGAAAGGGAACTGGGGGCGGGGGGGCGCCACCTGAGCAGCTCTCCTTGAAGGAAGAGCCATTGTCTCCATTGTGGCTGAGCCTGGACCTGTATCCTTGTGTTGGCGTGCACAGAGCTGGCTGGGACTTTTGCTCACCCTTTCAGTCGGCCGTAAGCAACACCTCTTGGTCTAGCCAGGTGCTGGTGGGAGTCTCTGAAGACAGCACATGCATTTCCCTCATAACCACACCTGCTGCTCTTCCATCTGAGCCAGGTGGAGACGGGATGAGGAGCCAAGGCTGGGATCGAGCCTCGAGATAGTTACGACTTCCTGGGGCCTGAAAGATTACACATTAGTGGTAAAGCACCAGACCCCAAAACATTAGATACTATCTCCGTAGTGTAATGCAGATTAACTTTTTATGCATATCCTTCTGTCTGCATATGACACAGGTAAATGCAGGCCTCCTACCTAGCCCAGCTCACAGCGCTCACCTCCTTCCTGCAATGCTCAGTCATTCATCCTCAAGCCACTCCTCCTCAACTGAATAAAACCCAGGTTCAGCCCTGGGTCAGCCCTTTTGTTCCAGAAAACCATCTCTGTGACTGGATTTAGGATCCCTTGACCCCGCATAATTATAAATAGGCTTTAGTGTCTTTATTTTTGCCATGTGTTGCACTGGGGGTGGTTGATTGGAACTAATTTGGTGGGATTTCAATAATGTTTTTTGGGTTACAAATATAGACTTCTTGGATTGAGATGAGAACTAGGAGGGGCTTCATATAACTACTCTGAACAGATTCTCACTTATTGGGGCCAGCCAAATAGCTCTGTGAATTAAACTGTCTGAAAGCAGGCACAGGGGCCAGGATTCAGTCCGTGGCCTGCCATGCCAGCCCCACCCCCAGGGCACACTGAGAGACAGCAATGGAGAGTGGGCATGGTGGAATGCCTGTAATCCCAGCTCTTGGGAAGCTGTAAACAGGTGGATCACTACAAGTCCTATCTGGTAGTGAGACCTTGAACACCCTGTAGGCCCTTCCCTAAAGTACAAAAAAAGAAGGGAAAAATCTTACTTGTTGAAACACAGGGCTGGGGAGACAGTTCAGGTGCCAAGGTCATCCCCAGAACCACATGCCGTGTAGGCCCCAAAAGTGGATGTGGTAGCACGTGCCTGTAATCCCAGCGCTGGGAAAGCTGTAATAGGAGGAGCGCTGAGTCTGAGCTGCATAGAGAGACCTCGTGAAGAAAAAAAAAGAAAAAAAATGCACATCAGGATATCTACATCAATGAAACCAACAAAGAACCTACAGATACCTTCTTTCTTTTAACTAGCTACAGAAACACTGAAAGATTTAGGTGAAGAATCTCATGGTCATTTAAAAAATATTCACAAAGAATAAAATTAGACTTTATTCAAGTAGTGTTTGCATCATATAAAATCAACCAAGATCCCTGAAAATAAGGATCACATATAAGATACACAAATTTCAAAACACACACATTCACACTTTCAGTCTCCATTATTTTTCTCTCGTTGCTGGGACAACATATCCAACACCCCAATTTAAGGAAAGAAAGATTTATTTTCTCACAGTTTGTGGAGCTTTCAGTCCATACTTCGCTGGCTCCAAAGCAGGGTGGCACACGGCAGAGGGCAGCAGTTCATGGCGGCAGAGAATAGTAAAACAGCAAGAGCCAAAAGGGAGGAGGAGCAGGGGCAGAGAGCCAGCCTCCTCCCTCCCTTGTATTACGTTCAAGCTATCAGCTCCAGGTGCACTTGCAACCATAACCCCAGCAATGAATCATGAATTAATCACAAACTCTGGAAGCCTGCCCCATGGCTACACGAGACTTTGGGACAACTACACATCAACCGTGACACCTTCCCAGCGCAGTGGTTGTTGGAAACCACTGCAAACTCACATCTAATCCGTGAAGGTTTAGATCTCTGTTGTCAGGCCGGCCCTTGATGTGTCCTCACTTCAGGGACCTCACTCCAAGAGCACTAGTTTCAGAGCCAGAGAAGAGCTCCGGCTCTCCGCAAGGACCACCCGCTGATATCTAGGCCCCAAACTGGTCACTGGTGTGTAGACTTGAGACACACTCCAGCCCTTGGAGTAATAACGAGGAAAATACAAGAATTTCATAAGTAAATTGCTGGTATCAAAAACTAACCTTATTACACTAACAGCAAAATTGTTAAACTACATTTTTTAAATCAGTGCATTTTATCCTCTGTTTGCAAGCGTTTTGAATTCATAACATAGCGAGAGGAGAGCTAGCAAGTGTGCTCTGGGTCGCGAGCTGACTGGATCTGGTGCCTGGGACCTGGCATTCGCTGTGTCCTGGCAGCCTCCCCCTGAGCAATTCTTATCGCTTCAGTTTTCAAACAACTCCCTCCCCAGGGGATCGTCTGTCCCCTATACCAGCTCCCTGTCCTGCCTCACCCACCGTCTGACCCCGCTCAGATTACTGGGTCGGATTTCAGCTCTGTGGCTACCCAGTCTGATTCTCAGAGGGGCAGCCCTGGTACCGCAGCGCCGGCCCCCCAGCCCCTTCACGGCCTGTCTTCCACTCCACTTCTGCCCCGTGGCTCAGGCGCTGGCAGTTTTAGACTTGACTGTGAAGTCACCAAAACTCCTCGTTCAGGACGTCGAGGGCACGAGGCTTCCCTGCCGGAGACCCCAGCCGCCTCAGCAGCGGATTCTTTAGGACGTTCACAGTAGTGTCCCCGCCTCTGCCCCTCGCGGCTCCCGCGTGGCGGGTGCACGGGGACCCCGCGTCCCAAGGGCGCGAGCCTGGCGCCCTCAGCGGCTGCCAGTGGACCGAGCTCGGGATCCGGGTTTGGGTGCTTGGAGCGGTGGTTGCTAGGTCCACGTGTGCAGGGAGGAATTCAAACGCCAAACAGGGAAAGCAAGCCTGCACCCAAAGGTGTGTGTGTGAGGAACGAGCCAGCGCCGGACTCCAGGCTGCCTTCTCGCCCGCAGCTGAGGCTCGGGCCGGCCGCTCGCTACAGGAGGCCACAATCCCAGGCCGGACACCCGGTAGTGCAGAGGAAGGGAGCCACAGCGCAGGAGCAGGGGAAGGCCTGCCCCGGGTCCTTCTGCAGCCCAGTCGGCCCGCTCAGAGCGGCGGCCCCTCCCTAGCACCTGCGTTAGCCCCAGTGGCGGGCTCCTTGCAGGGTTTCCGACGCAGGAGTGCTATGGGCAGCTGAATTAGAAATATTCTAGGCAGTCAGACAGGGCCAGGCCCTCCAGGAGACAAGATGGAGGACAAGGTGACTTTACAGCTTTGCAAGAGGCAGACACCCCTGCTGTGGGCCGGACCTCAAGACCAGAGTAAGGAAGGGCAGCCACCTACTTGCCTAGGAATGCGCGTCCGGGATTGATGTTCTAAATAGGGGTCAATCACCTTAAAAGAGCCTGAATGAGTCACTAGCCCAACCCCCAACTGGAAGAGACCCTGTTCCGTATTCAAGCTGCTTGCTACATGACTCAATTCCTCATTTGGCATTGGTTTTAATCAATTTTACCTGAGCAATGGTGCTTGTAACCTCATTGGGTGACCATAATTTTGTCCCACCTCATGCGCACTCAAGCGAGTTCCCTTGGTTTTCACCTTAGACCCGCCTCACCACATGGTTTTCCTCTATAAATGTCCCTGGAAGAGACAGCTTCCAGGGGACACCCACTTGGGACCCCTCCCCCTCCTGTCCCTCTCTTGGACAGGAGCTTTCTTTCCCTCAATAAATAAGTTCTGCTCTTTACCTCTGTTCGTCCCTAAAGTTCATTCTTCAGTTTTAAAGGACAACAATTCGTGCCAGATACTTTTCAGGTTGGAGATCATTTTTCCCTATACCATTTGGGGGTTCCCTGTATCATTTAGAGGTCATCCACCCCAGATCAGTTTTTTACACTGCATCAGAAGCGGGCTTCTCCTCCGGGCATCGGACTTCAACAAGCTTTGCTGACCGTTGCGGGTCAGTGACTGAACGGCCAAGCCGCATGGCAACACGCCGGCAACGTGGAGAAACGCGCAGACCCTGTCCTGGGTCGGGCTGGGGGGCGGAGCTGGGGCCTCCAGATGGGTACGCGGAAGGCGAACTGCTTGGAATGCGTGGTGGAGGCGTAGCTTCTGTCTTTTTTGAGTGCATTTGCTCCTGGCCTATTGAACCTGTGGGGCAGCAGAGTCCTGCTGGTACGGAGGCGACTACGGTGACCCCAGGGCGCAGGCACCGGGCCCCTCCTCTCGGAGTGCCGCGGAGCTGCGCGGGGCTCCAGGCCGCGTCCTAGCAGGAGCTGCGCTGCTGCTTTCTCCTCCCCAACCCACACAGCCTGCAGCCCAGCGGGAGTTTTTGCTGCTCTGCTGGCCGCTCCACGCCCTCGGCAGCCGGAGCCGGAGCTGCCCGCAAAGTGCTGGCTGTGCCCAGCGCGCCCTGGAGGGGGAGCCCGCTCCGCAGTGTGGAGTCGCGCACCCTGCCCTGGAAGACCAACTTTAAGCCTTGCATTGAACACGCGCTTTGTTTTTCAGCGATGGAGTCTGTCTCTGCTTTGGTACAAATTTGGAAACGTAGATTTGATTTCTTCATAACAAAAATAAAATAAACCCCTGGCAAATGGCTGCATTTCATATAAAAATGATATATATGATATAACGAAAGAGGCAGCCAGGAGGGGCCCTGTGGCTTAGCTGGTCAAAGCGCCTGTCTAGTAAACAGGAGATCCTGGGTTCGAATCCCAGCAGGGCCTTCTCCCTTTCGGTTTTTCTATTTGAGGGATGTTTTCATCGCGAATTGCTACAGTATCTGCCCCAGGGTCTCGGGGTCCTGCCTACCTCCTGGGCTGGTTTGGGAATGCGGAAATGACCTCGGTGTAGGGTTGGGTCTTGGGTAGGTCTTGCCGGTTTTCTTTCTGATGTTAAACCGCCCGTCCCATCCTTGCTTCTACCGGTTTCTGCGGAAAGCCCCCTAGCCCTCCCTGCACGGACAAATGAAACGGGGTCCAGCCCGAGCATGGGACCTCGGTTCCTCCAGAGCAGCTGGTGGTCCCAGGCCCCTGCTTTGTGCCCCTCTCCTTTATCTCTTGTCCTTTCTCTCCAGTCCCAGACAGGACAGTGGAACCCCGGGCAGGGCTCTCCAGTAACTGGCACCATGGGTGGAGAACAGGACCAGGATACGGAGAAAAAGGGGTGAAGCTTCTGCAGCTAGTAAAAAGCCAAGCTTTGTGGTGATGGGTGAGACTGAGGGAGTCGGCTGTGCAAAATTGTCCTGCAGTGTCACATCGAGTGACATTTCAAGTTCTTTTTTGGTTCAGTCTGAAGCCAACGTTTTAATCAAGGTGCCAGATTTCAGTTATCAACATCATGCAAGTAGTCCATGCACCATTTGCTTTGGCGAACAATTCATTTTTACTTTTCAGGACAAGGAAGGAGGTGCTGGTGGAATTTGATTCTCAAGCTTTCTGGCTTTCAGTGACCTTTACAACCGGCGTCTGCTCCACCTCCACGGCTGAGATTCAAGCACTGCTCCACCAGAGCCCAGTGGCCTTGCTGGTCAGGGCCTGAGCGGGCTCCGAGAGACCTTGGCTCTGGGCTTCAGCCCGGCCTAGAGTTAGGTCCTGGGTGCCGCCGCCACCGTCCTTGCTGCCAGAGGCCTGGTCACTTCCATGTTTCCCTGCAAAGAGGAGGACCTTGGCTCAGTGAGTGGGAGGGCTTTCCTGCTGCAGTGCAGGGTGCGGGGCCAGTCCTCACCTCGGTTGGGCCACGCCAAGTCCCTGCCTGGAATACGGATACAGGGAGAAAAAATTACCATCAGGGTGGACGGCCTCCCAGTGATACACGGAACTTCCAAATAGGATAGGGGAAAATGGATCTCCCAACCTGAAAGGCACCTAGGACGAGTGATAGTTCTCTAAAACCGAAGAATGGATTTTAGACACAAATGGAGGAATGAGCAGAATATATTTATTAGGGGAAAGAAAGCTCCTGTCCGAGAGAGGGACAGGAGGGAGGTTCCAAGTGTGTGCCCCCCCCCACCCCCAAGCTGTCTCTTCCAGAGTCTTTTATAGAGGAGAACCATGTGGTGAGGCAGGTCTAGGGTGGTAGAGAACATGGAAACTTGCTTAAGTGGGTATGAGGCGGGACAAAACTTTGGTCAATCAATGAGATAACAAGCACCATTGCTCAAGTAAAATTGATTAAATCCAGTACCAAATGGGGAAGTGAGTCACATAGTAAATGGACAAGAACACCGAGCAAGGTCTCTTCCTGTTGGGCTTGGGCTAGTGGCTCTTTCAGGCTCTTTCAAGGTGATTGATACTTATTTAGCATATCAGTCCCTGCTGCCCACCCTTAGGGACGTATGTGGCTCCGATGTTTACTCTTGTCTTGAGATCTGGTCCACTGTGGAGGAGTGTCTGTCCATAGTTGTAAAGTCATCTTTGTGGAGGAGCACCTGAGTAGCTCTCCTTGAAAAAGAGCAACTGTCTCCATTTTGACTGAGCCTGACCCTATCTCCTCATATTGAAATGTACAGAGCTGGCTAGGACTTCTCATTATCCTTTCAATTGGCCTTAAGCAGTGTGTATTGGTCTAGCCGAGGTGCTGGTGGTAATGTTTGAAGATGGCATGCGTGTTTCCCTGATAACAGGATGAAGAGCCAATGCTACACGGTGTCACCTGGGATGGAGCCTGGAGATAGAGGCTATGACTTCCTGGGGCTTGAAAGATTACACATCAGAGCTGAAGCACCAGACCCCCAAAATATGAAACACTATCTTAATAGCATAATGCAAATTACTTCCTTTGCATATCTCTGAATATGGCAGAGGTGAATGCAGGCCTCCTACCTAGCCGAGCTCACAGTGCTCGCTTTCTTCCCCCAATTCCCTTCAGTGCTCACCTTCCCAAAATTCCTTTTCACAAGCCACTCCCCCTTCTGCAATGAATAAAGCCTGAGTGCAGCCCTGGGTCGCTCTCTTGGTTCGGAAAAGCCATCTTCATGACTGGACTTAGGGCCCCTTGGCTCCCCAATAAATAAATATATATATATATATATATATATATATATACACATACATATACATGTCTTAGTGTCTTTGTTATCACCATGGTTGCGCTGGGAGTGGTAAATTGGAATTAACTTGGTGGAATTCCAGTAATATGGTTTTAGGATTGTAAATTTAGACTTCTTGGGCCAAGACGAGAACCAGCAAGGGACTCCGACACATCTTGTCTTCCATGTCGTCCTTGAGGTCCTGGCGCTGTCTAACTGCCTATAACATTTCTATCTCATTTAGCTACCTACAACAATACTACGTGGAAGGCAAACCCAGGTCTGGCTGCCCTGGGGCCTAGGGATGCTCGGCGGTCCCAGGAGCTGAGGTCCGTGCCCCGCACACATCCACACTCCAGCAGCAGGAGCTGGGAAGGGAGGCGGGGAGATCGCAAAGGCCCACGAGGTCTGGCTGGACTGCAGGCCCTCGCGCGGACTTGCTGCCTACTGTGAGCCTGGCCTAGTTTAGGCCAAGGGTTGCAGGGCACCATCACTGTGCTCAGGCACAACTCCCTCCTCCTGCGCTCGGGTGGCGCACCGCGTCACCAGGCCTCCTCTTTCTGTCCTGTGCCCACGCTGAAAACTACTCTCCCGGCCCGCACTTCCACACTTTCCCCTCACCGTACAGAGAGACCACGAGCGGTGCTGCCCCTTACACTCCACCTGGAAACCCCGTCCGCCCTGCGCGCTTGGACCCAGAGCCTTGGCACCACCGAGCTACTGACTGCTGTGCCCCCAGGTGGAGCTGGAGTCCCGCTGTCTCCTCTTCCACCCAAGAAGGTTGCTCCTTTCTCTGCAAAACCTGCGCGAACTCCTCTCTTCCAGCATGCATGAGCCTGTTTCTCCCAGGGAAACTGAGTCTGCCTGGACACACCGGTCCTGATCCGAGGGCAGTCTGGACCTTCGGTCGATGAGCTCCCTGCGGACAGACACAGGACATACACAGACTCTTCTGGATCTGTGATGGCCTCATGGTGCCGCCTGGCTGCTCTCCGCCTCTGGTGTGGTCGCTGAATGCCGCCAGCTAAACGCAATTCAGTTAGGAGCGAGCTGCAGGCCAAGAGGAGGAGCAGCCTCAGAGGGGTCTGTGAGTGAAAAGAATGCGCCGCCTGGAGCTTGAAGTGGTGGAGTACAAAGTGCTAACACGTGAGAGGGTCATTTTTATAAGATACAGTTATATGATTATGTACATTATTGGGGATCCTTGATATGGATTTGCTCAAAATCTGGGCAGCTATTAGGAAAGTTTTAGAGAGCTGCAAAGAAAAAAGTGGCAGGCAAAAATGAGAAATGGAAACATATTAAACAAATATTCAGTAAAAGGTACCTAGGGCGGGGGAAATAGCTCGGGTGGTCTAAGCGCCTGCTGGCAAGTGCCAAGGCCCAGGGTTCAATCCCCTGTACTACATGTTGTGCTGGCCACCAGAACTGTTCTATAATCATAGTGTTGTAGGCAGCTGAATTAGATAGAAATATTATAGGCAGTCAGACAGGGCCAGGCCCTCAAGGACAACATGGATGACAAGGTGACTTTACAAACAGAGACAGACACTCCTCCGCCGTGGGCCAGGTCTCAAGACAAGAGTAAACAAATACAGCTACATACTTCCCTAGGGATGGGCATCAGGGATTGATATTCTGAGTAGGTATCAATCACCTTGAAAAACCCTGGAGTCACGAGCCCAAGCTCAATAGGTGGTGTTCTTGACCACTTGCTATGTGACTTGCCTTCCCATTGGATCCTGATTTTAATCAATGGTGCTTATAATCTCATTGGTTGACCATAGTCTTTGTCCCACCTCATACCCAACTAAGTGAGTTCCCACATCTTCTCTCTATAAAAGTCCCTGGAAGAGACAGCTTCTGGGAGACACCCACTTTTAGGACCCCCCTCCTGCCCCTCTCTTAGATAAGAGCTTTCTTTCCCTCAATAAATATGTTCTGCTCATTACCTCCGTTTTTTCCTAAAATTCATTCTCTGGTTTTAGAGAACGCACTCATCCTTGATACTTTTCAGGTTGGGGATTGGTTTTCTCTATATCATTTGGAGGTTCCCTATTGGAGGTCATCCACCCCAGATCAGTTTTTTCTTCCTGCATCAATACAAATTTTGCAGGGGCCGGCAAGAAGGTTCAGTGGTCTAAAGCGCCTGCTTAGGAAAGCTCAGGCAACTGCAGGGACTGCGATTCAATCCCTGGCACCACATGCTGTGGTCCCACCACCAGGGCAGGCTGAGCCAGCCATATAAATAAATAAATAAATACAAACTTTGCAAAAGTATAAATAAAGGATCCTTTATGTGTGACTTGAGTTAGTCTTGCCCGTCAGGCACACTAGCGACCACCTAGCCCAGCTTTTCATCTTGTCTATCTCACTCCTATTGCCGTGTCTCCCTGGGCAGAACCGTCCACAGTAAGACCAGTGGATCCCTACAGAGGCTGTGCATTCGCAAGGCCACTCATCAGCAAAAAAAGGTGAAGGCTATGATCATGGACAGGTATCCCCCACACTACAAATGAGCAGGATGAATGCACCAGATCAGAACTGCAAACTTTCATAGGGCTATGACCAAAGCGATGGTGACTGGAAGCTGCGGTTACTGGGGGCCACTGACACATCCTCCCAACTGGAGCAGAATTATGCCAATTTCCAAGCTGGTAGAAGAGCCAGCTGCTGCACAGACCAACAACTGCACTGGCTTGCCTTGCACAAATTCTCCGTGGAACTGCACACCTTTCTTTGGTGTTGTCTTGGTTTGGGATTTTTGCAAGGGAAACAATCTAATACAGGACACATTTTATAACATTATTTTATCATCTCCCAAAGAATCATATACGAAGTGCAGAAAATCCAGTCCACACACTAAGACCAAAGAATCCAACTGAGGGCCTGGATCCTAATATCCTGCATGAGTCTAGCTGAAAACCGAGAGCTCATAACAATACTTCCCACAAGTCCATCTGGAGGTCTAGAGCCTGTAACAATGCCTGATGCAGGCCTGCTTCATGGATCTGCACTGGTAAGGTCTGAAGTCAGTGGTGCAAGATAAAAAGTCCATGTGAGCAGAATGAAGGATCTGTGCCAGCAGGCTGAGGGGTCTGAACTGGAGCTAAGAAACAATGCTCAAGGTAAGCACCAGAGCTCCCCCAAAAAGGTAGCACAGCCTCCTCATCAACAGTGAGGAGGTCCTGAGCTCCCCCAGCAATAAGGAAAGCTGAGTTCCCATCAGGAATGCCAATGCAACAAGCTTCTCCACAAGGCTGAGCAGAGCACCATGTTCCCCTTCAGAGCCAGGAAGTGATGCTCAAGACGAGGACCAGAGCTACGCCAAAATGAACCATAGCCATTCTCAGTGACAGCAAAGGTCCCAAGCTCCTCCAGTGACAAGAACACCCCAAGAGAACCAATAGCTCCAATAGCTTCTCCATAGAACGTCCCTAACAGCTGGCAAGAGTCCTCAGGTGCCCCCCCCCACACCTGGTACCATGCAGGCTCAATTCAGTTGGGTGTAACAAGCTGATAACCAGTGACGAATGCACTGCAGGTGCCACCAGGTCTGAGGGTTCCCTAAGATGGCACAGTGCAAAGCAAGGTGTCCAGAGCCTTGAGGACTTGGTCACACTGCAGTTCACTTACAACGGGCAACAACACAGCCCACATACCACTGGCCTGCACCATGGACAGAGAGCGCCTCCAGAAAGACTTTGTCCAGAGTGCCTGAGCACTTACAATATATCATATTCAGCTTTCGGTCCTAATGGGAACTTCATGAATACAGTTACACAATTCCAGTTCCTTAATCAGTTACTAGGCACAACAAGGATATTTCTCTGAATAACACCATCGAAACCTTCCAAAATAAGAGCTTAGGTTAAACAGAATTTGCCACCACTAAAATGCCAGCCTCTAAACTTCACTACAAAAGCACCAGCCCTAGGGCACACCACACCTATGGCTACTGAGCATATCAATAACATCTGTGAGTGCCAGATGACATCAGGCCTTGTCTCCCAGTCAGGAGCAATGGCTACTAGACAGAACAGGTAGAAGAACACCAGATCTAAGAACAGGTTTCAACAACAGTTAGGACCACCACCTAGGCCCTGTTCCTCAGCATGGCCTTGCAGGTTGTTATGGTTTATGTCTAGTTGTCCCCCCAAAGCCTCATGCAATCATGGGGAGGGGACTTCTAGAGTTTGAGACTTGATTCATGACCCACTGGGATTATATGTTTTAGTACGGATGGGATTATGGGTCTGAGTCCTTCTGGGATTATTGGTGTGGCCTAAGGCAGATAGGCTGAGGCAGAGAGCTTGAAGGTAATATAAAGAGGGACAGACAGACCCACACTGTTGCTCTCTGCACCCTGGTTGGTCCGTTGCCTCTGTTGCGATTGTTGCTGTTCCACCGCCATGAACTGGGTGCTGTCTGCCCTGTTTCACTCAGCCTTGGGCCAGCTGAATATGGACTGAAACCTCTAGCAACTGTGAGCTAAACAAACTTTCCCTTCCTTCATTTTGAGTGTAGGGTATTTGTCCCAGCAATGAGAGAAGAGTAACCGAGACACAGGTGAACATTAACCCGTCCTGAGCAGACCTGTGGTGGAGTCTCCAGGCCCAGCAGTTGCTCACGCAGGAGGGACACTGAGTATGAAAAACAACTTCCTTTGCCAGGAAGTTCCCTGAGCCAAAAACCAGCAATCCCCAGGGGCCATATAGAGGACTCTGGGGCAACCCTAAAATTAACAAGAAAACAAAAGGAAGCAGAGATACCAACAATAACTCATAAAACAGCTGATAACAGGCCCACCTATACATTTAAGAACCTTTACTCCAAATTCTAGTAGTCTTCTATATCAAGGAGACGTTTTGATAGATCCAGAAAGTTGGATTTCTATCATTAAATCTCTTCTAACTGAAGGAGTGGGAAGACCGCGCCTCTCTTCTGTCTCCACCAAGGCATGTTGTGTAGTGTTGCACCCTGACAGGGGCTGTGGACTGTTGTTCAAGGGCTGGACTTACACTAGGTAGCAACTGAGATTCTAAAATCCTCCCAGAATTAATTCTATATTAAAAGATAAAAACTGCTAAAGTTAACCTATAACAATTAAAATTTAAACTGAGTTCCTTGCCTCAACTGAATCCTCCTCTTCATGTCCTCTAAAAATGGAGACATAAAGAAATTACTGAAAAATAAAAGAATTACCAAAAAAAGACACTATAGAAGTTGTCCAGAGCCTCACATGCAACAGTCCAGGCGGGGCAGTCGGGAAGCATATGACTTTTAAAGACAACAGTCAGTTTGAGAGCATTAAATCAGAATACTAAACAGAAGAAAAAGAAGAGCACTAAACCTCCTGGAGCAGACACAATAATGGGTAAGATCTCGGAGGACAGCCCGAGACCCGACCTGTCCAGGGGCCTTTCCCGTCCGTTCGCTGCCGCGCCTGCTGACAAAGAATCCAGAGGACACACAAGCTGCTCTTGGGAAGACAAACAGTGCACGCCTCCCCCGAGGCGCCTGCACTCCCCAGTCAGAGTTTATTCACGGCGAGGCCAACGTGAAGATTGCACTACTGCCATCACTCCACAGATTGATGGTGTCACTTTGTCACCTGACCACAAAACTATTCTTGAAAGTAAAATGACTAAACTCACTGAACATCTAAGAAACAGGGGTTGGACAATTGGCCAAAATAAAGTACAAGGACCGTGCGAATCTATCAAGTTCCTAGGGATGATGTGGCCCAGTGATACAAAAGTGCACCTGGAAAGGGTCTCTCCGTAGCCCTCCAAACAATAAAAGGAACGCGTAGAAGGTAATTGGCTTTTGGTGACAATATGTACCATGTTAAACTCAATGCTGCAACCTGTCTCTACAGTAACAAGAAAGGAAAGATAAAATTCAGGACACAAAATGCTCTAGAAACACTAAAGGAATGCATAACCTGATTCCATACACTGCACCTACAGGAATATGATCAGCCTGTCATTACAGACACTTCCGTTTCTAACACCTACAGCGCCAGGGCAACTTGGACGTCGGCCTTCAGGCTCCCTGGCTAAGGCATTTTCATACTCAGAAGCTAAACCTTCTTTGTTTGAAAAGCGTGCGTGGACGCTCTGTTAAACCCCACAGATTCCCTGCTTAGTTCTGCCTCAGGAAACCACATCCGATGTGCCCTGCTCCCCAATCAGTAAATGGGGGCTTCTAGCTGGCTGCCTCGGGGCCTTTTGCTCCCTGAGAACAACTGGTCACCCCAGATCTCCCGTGTACTCCACTTTGTCTTTCGCTCTCTTCCACCGTGGCCTTAGCGCCTGGCAGAGGATTGGGGCTCTCTGCAGAGGTCTCTGATCCGGGGAATCGCAGACCCCGAGGCCTCTCGTGGGCTGGAACCGCTGTCGGTGCCCCGCCACCCAGGTGAGGCGAGGACAGGATCGCCGGCGTGGAGTATTTTCTGGAGAGACCCGGCCTTTGCCACTGCCTGTGAAAGAGAGCCCACCACCCACCCGATTTCACCCCACCCTACCCGGAGAAATCAGGACTCCAGCGGCAGCAGCACCAGCTTTGAATTCTCGGACCCAAGAGAGAACAGCAGACCCTAGTAGGGGGCACAAGGTCCTACCAGGAATTTTTCAGGAGAACCTACAATTTTCCAGCAAAGGGTTAAGTGCGATGAACGGTGAATATTTTGTTTCCCGCGAATGTAAGCAGCCTGAAAGCAAAAAGTTGGTATGTTCCTGCCCGGTTTCGAACCGGGGACCTTTCGCGTGTGAGGCGAACGTGATAACCACTACACTACAGGAACAGATGTATGGATGCTGCGCGGGCCATAAGAAGGCGCTACCACTCCTGGCGGGGACCCGCAATAGCGCGAAGATACCGACAGAGGGCGGGCTCAGCTTCGGGTGACTTAACCGGCAAGAATCCCTGCCCGCGCTGGGCCTGTCGATCCTCCACACAGAGGGAGGACACGGAGAAACGCCACAGCCCGGGCCGAGACGCCCCACTGGCCCAGGAGACCCGGGTTAGGAGCGCACCGGCTACCTGCGTCCGCCCCCGCGAGCTGCCCGCTGGCCTCACCTCCTGCCAGTGGCCGGCGATCTTGCAGCCCCGAACTCCCTACTGTGGCTGGTACCTTCTTCCCAGCCCGTAATTAGCCATCTCTTCTCAAATCTAGCCTAGAAATCACTCAGACTTACCTGTGTTTCGGTCCTCGTGCCACATAAACACTTCCGTGTCACTCACACCTTATATTAATTAAATCAACGCGTGCGCTTTTCTCTCCGTCTGTCTCGTTTTAGAGGCCACCGTCCGGAACCTGGGCCTGACTGAGGAAAGATCTCTTTTCCCACACAGGGTATGGATGGGTATGAGTAGAACAGAGGAGGGAGAGGAGGCGAGCGGGAGGGAATGCCCAATATTATGTAGGGATGTGGTCTACACAGAGACCCCAGTAAATATTGAGACCACCGAAGACCTTAGGAATTTTTTTTTCTGGCATGAAATGAGATCGAAGGGTAGGAGCTATCAATTTTCTCCACTTCCTTTACAGAATTCCTCCTGCGTGTCCAGGAAACGGCTCCCAGTGCTGCTGGTAGAGGCAGCCCCTCAGCCCTAACCCGAGGTCAGGGCGTCTGCTCTGCCCGCTCTGTTGTGGCCTGTGCAGGGTGGGTGGCTCTGCTGCGGTTACTCAGGACCTGACGTCTCTTGCTTTTGTGATCACACATGGGCAAATACAAAGTGTGGCCCCTGAGAAGCTTTTGCGGCCTACAAAAGGAACGGCGAGACATTGTCGGTTACCAAGGTGACAGGAAGGAAAGTGGCCTTAGACCACGTTCACTGGAACGGAGCTTGCGGGGCAGAGCTGCTCCATTCAGTGTCGAGGCTGCAAGCACAAGGAGGGCCCCTATGTTCCCAGACCCCCAGTGTTCCCAGCCCCTATGTTCCCAGCCCCCAGTGTTCCCCACCAGTTGATCGACACATGCACCCCTATTAGGGTCACCCAGGAGAAAGGGAGACACTGGCACTTCTCCAGTGCTCTGCAGAGCAAAGGCACCATGCACAGGAACAGATCTGCCACTGGTGGCAGTGCATGTGCCTTCTCCTGCACTTGGGGCTTCAGACGGCCTTGCACCAAAGTCCTAAACAAATCCTCGTGTGGCTCTGTGTGGCTCTTCCCTGAAGGCTAGAAATGACAGTGGCACCTACAACCCACTGCGCTGGAGTTCCTAAGGCAAGGGAGAGGGCTGAAACAGGCAACAGAGGTCAGGTGCTGGCCCCAAACCCTAGACACGACATGATGCTCTTCTGGGCTAAATTGCCTCCCCCTGCCCCTGCACATTTACTATTTCAAAGCCCTGTTTAAGTCCAACATCACTTCATCTGGAGTTGAGGGCATGTCTTAGTTACTCTCTCATTTGCTGAACACAGTATTAGATGCTCACCGCTTAGAGGAAGAAAGGTTTCTTTCAACTCACTTCGTAGGGTTTTCAGGCCATAGGCAGCTGGCTCCAAGGCTGGGCAGCACGTGGGCACAAACAGTCCACAGCAGGGTTGGCAGGCAGCGGGTTGTGGGGACCCCTCCAGGCCATCCTGCCCCCTGCCCGTGGCCCATGTCCTCCAGCCGCACTCACACCGAGCATCCCATGTAGCTGTACACACCTCAGGGGATTTCTGCACTGACTAATTATGCCCCAGGATCCCGTCACCTGCCTGCAAGTACAAGAGGGTTGAGGCAACACGGAGATCTGAGCCATAACAGACCCCTCAGGGGCTAAGGAAAGTCACGTGAGATCCTCACAAGGTAAGACTTCGCTCAGTAGCACCGGTGTTCGTATAAGAAGAGGAAAACACCGGAGCTCTCTCTGGCTTGCTGCACGGAGGAGGAACCCAGTGAGAGGGCAGTCAGCAGAGAGCCAGGGAACAGCCTGCATGCCGCTCACCTCAGAGCTCCCTGCCAGCCTCCAGAAGGTGAGGAGATACACTGTGTTTAAAGCCACCTGGTTTGCAGACTGATGCCAGGCAGCACCTGTTGACTGGTCAGGTGTGTCTAGTAAAGGAGCAGGGACCAAACAGTCTCCCTCAGATCCTTGACCTCGATGGCCTCAACTGTCTCATTTCTTCTCTTGCCTTGAAAAAACAGTTTTCTGCTGATGCTTTTCAAGGTAGGAGAGTGCATCATAACACCGAGAGTGCTAGTGAAGTGAACGGTGAGACCCCAAGAGGGTCGTGGGCTCACGGAGCCTTCCTGGGGGCGCCGCTGCCCCAGCCAGAAGTCCCACCGCCAGCAGAGCCTGAAAGAGGAAGCTGTCTTCCAAGTGTTCTGTGTTTGTTGATCACACATCATCTTGGGGAGCTATTTTGTATAACACCTAGGCGATCTGCAAATGCCCCCCACATTTGCATGCTGTCCTCACTGCTCTAAACTCGGCCTTTATGTGTGTGTGCGCACGCAAATAACGCATTTTCGTTTCCTTTGAAATATACATAGTACTTCAAGGTGCAGCTGTGCAGTACGCTATGTAATTAAATAATTCCAAAGTATTTAATAAGTAAGTGAACAGATAACTACTTAACAAACCCGAGTTTCTCAGGGTTTCTCCAGTCTTGCAGTCACCGGCCGTGGGCTGGATCTGCAGAACGGCTGCGCACCGAATGCACCGTGCGTGTCCAGGCGCGGCGCAGCAGAGCGGGGACCTGAGCACCGTCACACCGGCCTCACTAACCCTGCCACACTGAAGAGAAAACAGGCAATCCGTGAGACCCGTGAGAAAAAAGGAGAGCCCTGAAGCCAGGGACTCCCGCCTCCTCTCGGAAGGTGAGGTCTACAGCCAGGACCAAGGGCGGCGGCAGGCCGCGCCAGAATCGGAAGCGCAGAGGAACCGCAGGAGGCGACCGGCGAAGGCGCAGCGCCCAGCTCTCCCAGAGCGCAGCATATTTTCTGGGCCCCCACGCTGCCACCTTGTGGGCTGTGATGGCCGAGTGGTTAAGGCGTTGGACTCGAAATCCAATGGGGTCTCCCCGCGCAGGTTCAAATCCTGCTCACAGCGGCCGCTAATAACTTTGCAGCCATAGAGTCTTTTTCGCGTGGCACTGACAGCCCGCGGCAGCGTCTCCTACTGCCCGCCGCCCCCGCACCTGCGAGCACGCGTCGCGAGCCGCCGCCTCCCCGGTGGGCTCGGCCTGCAAAGCTCCTGTTCGTTGCTCCAGGAGCCTGCTGCTTGGGAGAGCCGGGGCACATCCCAGCGGCGAGGAGCAACCGAAGGAGCTTTGCTTTTAAAAACTCTCGAAAACCGCCCCTGTAAAAGCGAGGAGGCAGCTCCTGAGGCATCTCTCTCTAGTGGTGACGGGGGCCTGGGACCACAGACACCCTCGGGCGAGAGTGTAGGTGAGGACCGGCCCACCCGGCCCACTGCGCCCCAGGTCGGTCGCGCCCTGACGAGGACCGACGTCCTGCGCGGGCTCCGGGACCTTGGTGTGCGCTGTCCCCGCGCCTTCCCGGCTGCTGGAGTCACTCCAGCCGCGGCACGCAGGACTGAAGAAGGAAAAGCAGGTCCTGCTTCCTTTCCGTTTCCGTTAAACCTGAAGTGAGCCGCGGGGATCCCTTGTCCACGGACCAGCACCTGGGTCCATGCAGAGGGGTGCGTGGAGTCGCCGCGCGGGTCCGAGAAGCGCCACCTGCGGTCGCCCCGCGGGGATTGCGGAGGTCGAGGCTGTGAGGGGCTAGCCCATGCGCATTGAAAATCGTCCTCCTTTCTGGTCTCAGCCCGACTCGGGCTGAGATCGAGCAGCCAGGGAGCGCTGGGTAATGGTGGGTGTGGGTGCAGGGGTACTGCGGAGGACCGCCTGAGCAGCTCTCCTTGAAAGAAGAGCAACTGTCTCCATTTTGACTGAGCCTGACCCTATCCCCTCGTATTGAAATGTACAGAGCTGGCTAGGACTTCTCATTATCCTTTCAATTGGCCTTAAGCAGTGTGTATTGGTCTAGCTGAGGTGCTGGTGGTAATTTTTGAAGATGGCACTCGTGTTTCCCTGATAACAGGACGAAGAGCCACTGCTCCACAGTGTCAGCTGGGATCGAGCCTCAAAATAGAGGCTATGACTTCCTGGGGCTTGAAAGATTACACATCAGAGCTGAAGCATCAGACATCCGAAATATTAGATACTAGCTCAATAATAGCATAACGCAAATTACTTCCTTTGTACATCTCTGAATATGGCGGAGGTGAATGTAGGCCTCCTACCTACCCCAGCTCACAGTGCTCATCTTCTTCCCACAATTCCCTTCAGTGCTCACCTTGCCAAAATTCCTTTGCGCAAGCCACTCCCCCTTCTCCAATGAATAAAGCCCGAGTGTAGCCCTGGGTCGCTCTCCTGGTTCCAGAAGCTGCTTTCATGGTTGGACCTAGGGCCCCTTGGCTCCCCATTAATTGTATCAATATATTTTAGTGTCTTTGTTATCGCTGGGAGTGGTAGATTGGAATTAAGTTGGTGGAATTCCAGTCACGGGTTTTAGGATTGTAAGTTTAGACTTCTTGGGCTGAGACGAGAACCAGGAAGGGACTCCAACAGGGTACATGCAGCCCAGCTGCCCCAGGAGGTTCAGGGCTTGAGTTCTGGCTGGCTCGGCCTGTCACTTTTGGGTTTGGGTTGATGTTTAGAAACTTTTCTTTGTGTTGTTCAAAATGACATTAGACATTAAAAGGGAATAAGTCAGACACACGCTTAAATAAATCATGGATTCTCTTATAAGAAGAATTCAGTATAATGAGTAATGTAAGATGGCGAAGTTAAGATGTGCTCTGTACACGTGACCACTGCCCACAGGGAAAACGCTCTGCAAACATGAACCACAGAATCTAAACATACAAATAATTAAACTGTGTTATAGCCTGACAATGCAACAGTGAACAGTAGCAAAAAGAAAGTATGGCTTCAAGACAAAAATAGAGGAAATAAATTCTTAAAGTTCACTGTAAAAAAGAATTCACTTGATACTGAGAGACGGGGTCTGCCCACAGTGATCTTTGGAAGCTCAGCCCACACAGCCAGATCTGGGATAGGACCAGACAGAGGGCCGTGAGTTCTGACACCAGCTGCAGGGCAGAGGAGCCCCGAAACCAGCACACTGAGAAGCCAGATGGAAAGGCTGGGAGCTTCGAGTCTTTGAAGTGCCCAGAAGATGCAGCTGTAGAAGCAGACAGGCCTTGAGATCACCAGGGGACAGAGTGGCCCCTGAGTTTGTGTTGGAGGAGATGAAGTGTCCTGAGGTCTGACAGTGATGGCAGGTGCGCAGCTAAAGGAGCTCAAGAAAGCCGCCCAGCTGCGAGCGGAAGCCTGGCCTGTTGCACTGGATTCTTCCTCCTACCTCCCCTCTTGAAGGACTCCACCAATCTCCTGTCCTCAGCACTGGGCTTCACATCGCCACAGAACTGCAGGACGTTGGTCTTTATCAGAAGCCATCTCCTAAGGGCTCTCTGACGTGACGTGACATTCGACAAGTTCTGTTTTCAGCCCCACCGTCACCTGCCTTTGCACACAGCCGCATCACCAATGCCACATATGGGGACCTGTTTTCCATCAGAAAACTAAGTCTTATTCTGCTTTCCCCAGTTCTACCTTAAAATAAAGCTTTCCTTGCATACCCACTAGTTCTTCTTTTGTTTAAATTTTTAGTATCACTGCTACTGTGTCTTCCCATTTTTTGTCCTCTTGTGTTTATGATCACCTCCTTCCCTCCCTCCTTCTCCTCTTCTTCTCCTCTTCCTTCCTTCCCCTTCTCTCTCTCTTCTCTTCCTGTCTTCCTCCTCAGTGGATTTCTGGCTAGAGAGGCATCAGACCCATCTTTAATGCACACCTCGGCTATCTCTGACTGTGGTTTCCATCGTGCTGGATGCAGAGGGGACCAGAAGAGTAGTGCCATGGGCCTGGAGAAGGTGTCAGCATGTGGGTCCCTATAAAACCCCCAGGATTCTAGCACCCACCTAGGATGCAGAAAACTGGGAGTGTTGCCTCTAACCCAGCAAACAAAACTCTAGATAGTACAGAAGTACATAACAGTCCTCGACCTCATTACAGAGCTGAGGTCACCGAGTAAATAGATTGTCTAAAATCTAAGAAAAAGCAGGTGCCCAAGCAGAAATGGGACAGAGTAACAGTTCACACGCTGCAGTGGGATGAAGGTGGGTCCTCCACTCACGAGGCTGAGAAAACTTCAGCTAAAATTCAGTGTCTTATAAATGGCTCAAGTCTAAGTGTGGATCAGAAAGAAACTCTACAATTCCTATGATCAAACACTCAGCTGAGTCTTCACATTTTTGTAGAAAATAGATAATCAAAATGGGATTATCAGAGAGAGGAGAGACAGAAAGAGAGAGGGAGAAACAGAGAGGGAGGGAGGGAGGAAGGGAGGGAGAGAGAGAGAGAGAGAGAGAAAAATTAGGCCAAACTAGGATTCTGTAAAGGAGAAAAATATACTTCCAAAATACATATCTGACCATTGTTATGTGCTAAAAAAATGTATGAAGAATTCTCAAAACTCAATACCAAGAAAAATGAAAATGAGCACGTAATAGAACACACAAAATACTATGGGTGTTGTGTAAGTCTAAGAAAGCGGGCTTTACTCTTCAGGGTAATGCAAACTTCACAGGTAAAACAAAGCTCTCAAACCCACATACCAAGAGTGGAGCTTGAACCCATGCAGACTCACATCTATTGACTCTTAAGTCTAAGGCCTTAACCACTTGGCCACCCCAGTAACAAGTCAACTGGCTTTGTTCCTCTTTGCAGTTGGGTCTTTTTTTCTTTCTTTCTTTCTTTTTTTTTTTTTTTTGAGTCAGGGTCTCGCTATGCATTTCAGGGGGGTCAGCAGTTGGGTCTTTGAAGGATATACCTGCTTTCAGCAAGGCCCATTTCACCGCTAGTTGGCGCCACACATCACGCTTCCTGTTAGGGAAAGCCAACTCCATCCCGACCCCAGAGACTTGGATTAAAATAAGAACTGCAATTGTAAAACAAAAGGCACAGGACCCAACAGGGACAGCCGCATTTCCGGACCCTGTCCCGTCAACACTTAGAAAAACCAAGCAGGGAACCGGGGCAGCCCCCACCCGGGCCACTCCACGCGTCCCAGGGAGCGGTTCTGCCTGCTGAAGCCAAGCTCCACCGGAAGGACCCTCGCTGCATCCCGCGCCCGAGGGCTCCCGCGGCCTAGGCTCGCCCGCCACCCCCAGGAGCTCAGCCCTCGGCAGCCGCGGCCCTGGGCGGAGAGGCAAGCTCCACATCAGTCCCTGGATCCACAGAGGACCTGTGGAGAGAGGGGGTGCCCGCGCACGCCGCGGCGCTGTCTACCGGGGGGGGGGGGGGGGGGGGGCCGTTACTGTGTTTCTTAACGACCTCCCAAGACAGAATTGCGGGCAGCGTTGATGAAATATATTCCCCTACATAGGACAGC
>PVKN010006630.1:0-28108 GCA_004027915.1 Capromys pilorides
TCCTCCTCTTCTTCCTCCTCTTTCCCCTTCCCCTTCTTCTTCTCCTTATGTTTTTGAGAAGGTCTCATGTAGTGCGGGCTGGCCTTGAGCTCCTTTGTTGCACAGGCTGGGCTTAACCCACAATGATCCTCCTGCTTCAGCTCTTTGAGTTCTGGGGTTACAGGTGTGCCCCACCATGCCGGGCCCTATACTACGTTCTTAGAGGGGTTGTAGAGTGGCGAATTGCTGTCTTTAGTAGTTTTTATTGGCAAACCTCTGGGCCTGCTCACTTGGGAAAGTTGTTCCTTACTGAGGCCTGTATTCCCTCCAAGGTGGAGATTGGCTGGTCCTGCCTGGGTGGTCACAGTTGTGGGCATGGTGTGGTTTAAGTAAGCCTCCTTTAGTACGCAGGGTCCTGGGCGTGGTGACGTCCGATCTTCTGTTGCTGGCAATTGTACCCTCTCATTTTGCTGGCTGTTATTCCTATTGTCTTTTCAGAGAATCGGCTTTCAATTTCATGGATTTCCACTTTTGTCTTCTGCTTACTTTGGGTTTAATTTGTTGTTTCTCCCCAAATTTCCTAATGTGGAAATTTAGATTATTGACTTTTAGATCTTCTTGGCTTATATATTACTGGGCCTGCCGTCCTAACACCTGAGGTAATGAACACACCCACCGTCACCGTTGCCACCACCAAGCCCCTGCCAGGAGAGAAAGACGCATGGTGGACTAGGGGGCCCAGCCCCTGGCCAAGACACACTCTGTGGCCCGGCAGGCAGCATGGACTGCAGCAGATCTGCTCGGCTCCATGGCCAGGAGTCAGCGCAGCCCTGAGGTCCCCAGCACCTCCCAGCAGCACCTCCCAGCAGCACCTGGCTGGGCGCCTAGCCCCCTTGTGGGCCCTTCGGGATTGAAGGTCCCGTAGCGGTGTCTGACTTCCAGCCATGAGGCTCCGACTGCCTCACGTGCAGAGTTCATTGTTCTGTCACTAAGTCTTGAGAGCCCTGCTGTTTTGAGCATTGCTCAGAAGCCCAAATTCAGTCAGGTGTGGTGATACACTCCTCTAATCCCCGCACTTGGGAGGCTGAGGCAGGAAGGTTACCAGGAGTTTTGAGCTCAGCCCGGATGACATAGTGAATAGTTTCAAAAAAACAGAAATCAAAAAACAATCCAAGTCCAGACTCTCCTCTTGGCTTTCCATGTCTCTTCCCTATGGCGTGACTGGGATCAAACTCATGGCTTGCTCACCTCTCAGCCTGGCACCAGCCTTGAGGCTGTCAGAGCTGTGAACCCCTGTTGAGTTCCAGGCCCACGTCCTGCATGACTGAGGCGCAGTGTGAGGCAGGAGTGGGACGCAGCCCACCTGTCTTGCTTACTCTTCTTGTTGCTGAGACAAAATACCCAACCCTCACAGTTAAAGAGCAGGTTTTATTTGGCTCACAGTTTGTAGAGGTTTCACTCCGTAATCGGTGGACTCTAAGGCAGTATGGCTTTACAAAAGAACAGTTCCCAGGGGCCAGAAAACAGCAAAAGCGACAAGGAAGATGAGCCTCTCTCTGTCCTTTATGTTGTACCCAGGCAACTGGGATTAGGGCAGTGCCAAACTGATCAGTGGACTGAATAATCTCCCATCCTAATCGCAGCGTTGCACCCTGAATCAGTCACACACTCTGGATCTGGCCCCCTCCAAAGAAGCTCCATCACTGACTGCATGAGGCTTTGGGGGCCATCCAGACACAGCTGTCACACCATCCAAGGGTAGCGTGTAGCGCACAGGAAGCTGTGAGGGCAGCGTGAAGCCGGGCTGGGCATGCTGGCTCACCCCCAGCCCTCTGTGACGGTGTTGCTCACAGCCACTCCTCCACCTGCCTGGTGTCACCCTTGAGAACTGCATGCAGGACACTGCCTCATGGCCTCCTAACACCGCCTGCATACCAGCCCGGAGCCGGCTCTGGGCTGCACACCCTCAGGGCTCAGGGCTAGGGTGGGGAGAGTTCTCCCAGTTGTGCTGAGAAGTGGGGAGCTGGCTCCATTCTCAGACAGTGGCGTGGGGCAGCTGGGGGCCTTCAGACTCCTGAGGCCCCTCGAACCCCCTTCGGACCCCCTTCTAGCACCCGGCAGAGCAGTGTCCCCCATGCTCCCTTTGTGGCGGAGTTATTCACAGCCCTCAGTTGCTCTCATTGGTTTGGAGGCCCTGTTGTTTCTTCAGCCTTCCTTGGGCCTGCTTTTGAGTTGCAGAAGTTCCCGGGGAAACCCGGGTGTCCCCACACTTCCACTCCCAGGCACGCTCCTCAGCGATGCTCCCAAATTTGCTTACGGTATCGTTGATCCTTCTGAGTCTTTCTGGCTCTTTCTTGGGCTTTCCTTGTCTGCTTACCCTGCTTCTTCTTTCATGCTTACTGTTCTGTCCACTGGAAGCCTTGGTGGGCAGGAAGAGGCACGTTGAGCCGTTGGCCTGGGAAGCAAGGCGTAGGGCTGCGTGTGTGGCCCTTTCTGAGCAGGAGGGCAGCACCACGGAAGTAGGCTGCGCTCACCTGGCTGGTGCTAGGGCGGGCGTGGGTCCCTGTGCCTGTAGGCCTGGCTGAGAAAGCCCCCTTTGCGTGTCCTGGAAGGGAGCAGGGTGTGTGGTGCAGGTGTTGCTGGCTCAGGCTCCAGAGTGGAGGAGAAGCAGCTCTGGTGGCTAGTCTCCTTCCGTTGTCATGAGGTGCAGCAAAGGAAGCCAGGCTGTGGCCTGCAACTACCACAAGCTATGTCCTCAGCCCTCTGTCTAGCCTCGGAGGATTAGAGGGGGAAATTTGGGAAATGAGCCTACTCAGTACTTTATATGAATGGTGAATATTGCTTTTGCTTCTGGTGCAGAGGGGGGCGCCCAAGGCCACACAGCTCTGACCCAGCTTGTCTTCCCTTCTGCGAGCTGGGTCTCATCAGTGGCTTGCGCTAGATGTGGTCTGTAGTCCTGCTCTCTCGGCGTCTTGGTGTTGACTCCAGGGCGCACCACCACCCCTGGTGGAGAGAAGAGTGATGTTACTGTTTTGTATAAATTTAGGAAAATATAAAAAGGGCTTCCCAGTTGAGTTGTGTACTGCTTTGCAGAAACCACAGAGCTTGCTGTCAGGTGTAGGGAGCCAGCTGGGCCTGGCACTGATGTCTGTGTGTTGCAGGTGATCGAGTCCCTGGGCATTATCATCTACAAAGCCCTGGACTATGGCCTGAAGGAGAACGAGGAGCGAGAGCTGAGCCCGCCGCTGGAGCAGCTCATCGATCGCATGGCCAACACGGCCGAGGCCGATGGCAGCCACGACGAGGGCTACGGGGCAGCAGAGGAAGGTGCTGAGGATGAAGGCCAGCGGCCCGGGGCCATCTGTTCCTACCGTGATGTCATGAAGGTACAAACAGCCTAGAATCACAGCACTAGGGAGGCTGAGGGAGGCGGGGGGCAAATTGGAGTCCAGCCTGGGCAGCATGGGGAGGCCATCCCAGTAAAAGCTGAAAAGGGAGGGGTGTAGCTCAGGACACAGGCCCTGCCACCCCCAGTACCAGCACACAGAACAAAAGCGCAGGAGTGAAGGAAACGTGGGGCAGTAGCTCAGCGTTTGGTGCAGCCCTGAGGCCTTTGTGCACGCGGTGCACCCAGGTCTGTCGGCCTCTGGCCTGTGGAGCTGATGGTCACTCGGGGCCTTGAGAGCTGCCTGGTGGCGATGGTATCCCAGCCTCCGTGCCCTCCTCCCCGGGGCTCAGGTGTGCAGAGGAGCCCATCTGGGGCAGTTCTTCTGGGCACATCTGGCTGTGGAGAAGCACATGGCCCAGGGCCCCCTCCAGCTCTTTACATCCCAGTCACATAGTAACATTGCCCCGTAGCCCTGTGGACACGAGCTGTACTTTCCTACTCTATTCACTTTACACTAGATGTTAAGTTTTAATTTTAAAAGCATACACTGGGAGGATGTTGTGTTAGGTGGAATGAGCTGATCCAGGAGGACAGGCCCCACCTGCTCCCGGCTGTGCCTAGTGGTGGTGGTGGTGAGCCCGTGTCCACACACGGACGCCCGCTGGAGCGTGTGCAGCAGGAGTAGAGCGTGGCAAGGGACGGTCCAGACAGTCCATGGCACCCGGCGCCCCGCTGTTCCAAGGCAAGGGAGACCGGCTTCCTCCACACAGCCCAGGGCCAAAGTGCAGCAGCAGGGGTGGGAATCTCCAAAGTCTCACTCAGCAGCCTTCAGTAAATGTGTTTACCAGTGAAAATCTGTGGGCCTTGAGCCATTTAAATGGGCACCTTTAATTTGAGCTGTTGTATTTGCCCACATTATTGCCATCATGATATGAAAATATGTGAAGAAAATGCCAAGTTGCTTAAAAAGATAGGTCTTACAGCTTGGGGCTGTAATCCCAGGTTCAATCCATTCTTGAACAAATGTTATTTTGTTGTTTTTTAATTTTTTTACGTATTGGTGGTACCAGGGATCAAACTCAGGACCTTGCACCTGCCAGGCACTTAGTCCACTGAGCCATCTCCCTGGCTTTAGTCCCTTCTTAGCAGTTTTACTTGACCTCGTAACTTCACCTCTTATTTCTTGGTTTCTGTGCTAATCAGAACTGGTTTGTAAAATTTCCCACAGCTGTGGCAGTGTGTCCTGACTGTTCCTTTTAGGTGAGTGAGATGGAGGGTGACTGCTGAGACATCTAATAAGTACACTGAGATTTGAGGATATAAAACCTCTTACTCATGGCAAAGGGACACGTTTGTGCTTATGGTTTGGTTGCTGGCTTGAAACTTCAGTTCATACAACAACTCTTTTGCTGGAAGAGAAAGACAGGAATTATCTGCAGAGCTGTGTCTGGGAGGTAGCATGAAACTTGGCCCAATAACACACACGTGGACGTGGGGCGCAGCGTGGGCACAGTGTGTGTCCAGGTTCTTTCCAACAGTGTCCGTGGCCCTGCCTCGTGCTCTGCACCAAGGTGTGGGAAGCGCTGTGGACACCAGCATTAGCACGCTGGGACTCGCTCTGGGGCTTCTCGCACCGAGGGGTCAGGATCCGGCTCAGACCTAGACCGTGCTTGCTCAGAGTTAACTCGTTGCCTCTAGTGGTGGCAGGAGCACTCACTTTCCTCCCTCGTGTGGCCTGGTTCTCCTCCTGTCTCTGCAGGAGAAACAACCTGGTCTGTAGATCTCCCTGTCAGCTTCTTTCCTGAGAAGCATCTATCACCAAGCAAGGCCCTTTCCAAGAAATACCCAAAGTTGTAGAAAAGTTGTAGCCTTTTTCCTTCCTTTACTCACCCTCTTTTTCTTTGTGAAGAGATGGAAGTCTGCACAGTCTTAAAAACTAGGGGGACATGGTGACGTGGGCCCCGTCTCCGGAGAGGCCGCTGCTGGCCGCGCCTCACACAGCCTCATGGAGACGTGGGTGCCGAGTGTGTGTCTTGTCGTTTTTGCAGCTCTTGACTTCTCAGCTTTGTTTTCTTGAGCCAGGGTTGCCGGGCATGGTGGTGGTGCTCACAGGGCCGGTGCCTGCGGAGCACGGCTTGTGTGCTTGTCAGCCCTCCTCTGGCCTTCTCTACCTCTCACCCCCTTGCCACTTCATGTCTTCCTTGTTGCTGTTCCCTTTTATGTTCTGATTACTTTCACTTCAGGTTTCTCGTATAAGAAAACTCTTGTGAATTTAAGCTGTGTGTCTGATTTATTCATTTAGCATTACGGTCTCAAGGGTCATCCCTCTTCCTTCAGATGGCTCAAGTTCATCATTCTTTACACAAAAGTAATGGGGTCCAGCACGTGCTGTGCTCACGGGTAGCCACCGATGCTCTCCACCTGTTAGATCTTTGCCCTACAACCTTCCTTGAGCCCGCTGAGCTCGTTGGGGTCCGCACAGAGGGTCCTTGCCCCCGCCACAATCAGGCCGTGCCACACCATCCTGGCGAAGAAGTCTGAAGGTGTCTGTGAGGCCTGCTGTATGAAGCCACAAGCAGAGCCCCAGCGTGAAGACAGACAGCTTAGACAGCTTCCGGGCTTGCTTGGTAGGAGTGCTTAAAGGAAAATGAAATGTGTGTTTCCAGTAATTGCACTAAGGTCAAAATTTGGAGCATCTGAGCTTTCACTCAAGCCAGCGCATGTAAATGATGCGTCACGGGCCAGCCCTGTGCTGCCCATGCTTCTCCGTCTGCCACCTGAATGATGCCAGCTGTAGAGCAAAGGAGAGCTTGGAAACCCCCTGCCCGAGGAGTGAAGTGCTTTTTACCCAAGCCTGGGGCCTAGTGCAGGAAGCCTGGGGCCCCTGAGCCCTGCACAGACGTCCATGCTAACGGAGGCCACGGCGTGCTGGGAGTCGCACCTCATGCACCGTGAAACACCTCGTCCCACAGGCTGGAGATTGACGGGTCTCTCCAGCCAAGGACAACAAAACTAGAGGTCACCCCTTGGCTTTTCTGCCTTCCACCTGGCCCCTACCTGCTGCCCCAGCTCCCTGTCCCTATTCTGTACCCCTCTCTGCCTGAGGTCCCCATGGGTCTGCAAGAGCCAGGCAGGAGTTGTAGTCTCCTGCCTCATGGTGATGGTGACCGAGGCCGAGTCACCACTTCTTGTCACCTGTTTCCTTTACTTCAGGACACAGGGCTTCACAGTCACACCACCTTCTGCTGTGTGCATGCAGTGGGACGTATGGCGCATGGCAGGGTGATGCCCAGGCATGTGTGTGATGTCATCCAAGGCATGTGGCAGGGTGGTGGTGGTGGTGGTGGGTGAGTCACCCAGCTTTTGTCCTCAGCAGATGTCAGGCCCCTCTGTGCCCACCTGGACTCCAGCACACCTCCAGTCCCTCTACCTGGCGGTTCACCCATGCTGTCAGACATCACCTGGTGGGCTTTTCCCACCTAAGTGTGTTGACTCCTCGTGGCCTGGTGCGCTGACGCTGGGGTGACATGAGCTGCCTTGCTGTCCAGTATGAAGATACAGATGTTCTGGCTGTGTCTGGTGGATTTGGGGTGTTTTGGTTTGCATCTTGGTGTCCTCCCAGAACTTCGTGCAGTTATGGAGTGGACTTCTAGGGTTTGTGATTAGTTCATGATCTTGTACTGGGATTCTGGGTGTCAGTGCTGCTGGGATCACAGGTGCAGGTGCTACACCTGGCCTGGGGAGGATAGCCGTGATGCACCGTAAGGGAGACAGACTCGTTCTGTGTTGCCATTGTTGCTACTCCTTCCTTTTGCTCTCGCTGTTTTGCTGTTTTCTGTCTCCATGAACTGCTGCCCTCTGCACTGTGCTATTCTGCCTTGGAGCCAGCCGAGTATGGACTGAAACCTCCACTAACTGTGAGCTAAATAAACCTTTCCTTCTTTAATTGTGGATGTTGAGTATTTTGTCCTAGCAACGAGAGAAGAGTAACTGAGACGGGGTCAAATAGTGAGCTGACCAGTCTGGGCTCAAACGTGGGGGTCCTCCTGCCTCGGCCTCTAGGGTGCCAGAATAGAGACATGCACCACCACTGCTGGCTGTTTTTGAGGCATCAGAAATTCCAAATAACCGTTTCCTTTCCTTGATTCACCTCTCCCGCAGATGTGTGCCGCTCACCTTCCTGCTGAGTCAGATGCTGCGAATCATTATCAGGCCGTGTGCCGCGCCCTGTTTGCAGAAACTATGGAGCTGCACACGTTCTTGACCAAGATCAAGAGTGCAAAGGAGGTAGGTGAGCCTCCTGCTTTGGCCCTCTGAGAGCTGGGATTGCACGAGTGCACCGTGTGATTACACGTCTCGCAGGCGTAAGAGGGAGTTTTGCTCCATCATCTCCTGGGGCAAGTGCTCTCGGGTGTGTGCTGTCTCTTGGTGGTGCTGGGCCAGGCCTGAGCTGAGCTGTGCTGCTTGACGAAGCGGCCTGGGCTTTCCGTGCAGCCCAGCAGTGTGGGTCCCGTTTCCCGTTTCTTGGTGATGCAGTCTCTGCTCTCTTCCTGTGGACTGTGCCTTCTTATGGATCCCTTTTATTTATTTATTCTTTCCTTTTGGTCCTGGGGATTGAGCTACAGTTGAGCTATTGTGCTAACCTATAGCCCCAGTCCCCCTTAATTTTTTTCAAGATGGGGTCCTGCTAGGTTGACTGAGCTTGCCCAGAACTAGGCATCCTGCAGCCCCAGGATGGGGGCTCATGGTACACACTGCACCCCACTGTGGTTGATGGCTTAACTTCTTCCAGATTCTGTCTGTGTGCTTCAGTGGGGGGATGCTTTGAGAGCCTCTCTTGTCCCAGCTCCATCGCCCCCCTTCTGCCAGCTGGCAGCCAGGTGTCCTGTTGGGGTCTGTCCTTTGGTGATAACCTCTTGGCTGCAGGCCCATCTCCTGACTATGGGACCAGCCTCATCCCTGGCACTGGGCCATCGTGTGTCCCTTTCCAGAGCCCATGGCCTGGGCCCCTTAGCCATGGCTTCCCTGCTAGTCCCTTAGGAGACCAAGAGTTGGCCTGTGTTGTAGCTCTGTCTGCCCACTGCATCACATGCCAATCCCTGCCCTGCACCTGTTCCTCAGGCTGTCTCTTGCCCCTGCTGTGATTTTTAGGAAAACCAGAGCAAACTCAAATAAATTCAGCATCTGTGTGCTAGCAGGAGCCAGGCTCTACTTTCTGGCCTTCAGAGACAGCAGCATGAAGGGAGCCTGAGCCCGGCCACTGCGCAGCACAGCAAGGTGCCAGGCCAGGGAGGGCTTGCGGGCATCACTTTCAGCACTGGACAGTGGCATAAGAGTTTGCTCATATGTGGGGGACCTTATGAGGTTGCTGATGGTGGCGCTGTCCTCAGTAGCCGTGATGGAGGCTACAGACAACTGCCTCACACCCACTGTGTCTACCCCAAGTGTCAGTCACCTCCAGCAGGGCCAGGATCACTCCACAGATGGAGGCAGAGCCATGGTGGAGCTTGCCAGCATGCCAGGGTCTTGGGTTTGATTCTCAGCACAAGAAAGAGGGAGGGAGAGAAGGAGGAAGGGAAGGAGGGAAAGGGAATAGAAAAAAACGGCCTATGCGCTGGCCCTGGGCACCCTCCACTTCTAGCATGCTGAGTTGGCAATGGAGTCTGAGCGTGGTGGCACACACTTGTAATCCCAGCACTTGGGAGACAGGAAACAGGAGGATCACTATGAGTAGGAACTGTGTCGTGAAACCCTGTATGCACGTGCGCGCGCACAGACACACACACACACACACACACACACACACACACACACAGGCCTAGCCATTTAATGGCTTAGCGAGACTTTGTCTCAAAATAAAAAATACAAAAGCCGGGCTGTAGCGCAGCGTGAAGGTGCTGGGTCCAAGCCCCCACCCGACCCAAGCTATATTTGCTTCACACTTTTTATGCTGCTTCCATTCTGGCCGCCACACACCTTGATCCACTGCACCCCCAGCAGCCACACATGGCCCGCCATTCCTGTGTCACACTGCGACAGGCTGTGTCATCAGAGGGCCTCCCGGGTGGGGGTGGCAATCAGCTCCTCCGTGGGTGCTGTGGGCCTATTTGGGCATCCAACCCCGGCCAGGGAACTCTGTGACCCAGTAGTGACCTAGCTGAAGCTGTGTGAAGGTGCCAGGTGGGCCAAGGTGGGCCAAGGTGGGCGGTGGAGGTGGGTCTCCCCTGTGGCCACGCCAGAGCTGGACGCGTGAGTTTCCTAATGCCGGCTCTGGGAAGGAGGTGTTGCTCTGCTCGCAGCTCTGTGTATCTGCAGCTCCGTCCAGTTGGCTGCTCCACTGCTCGCCTTCTGGCAGCCGGGAAGCAGGGACAGGGTGGGACCAGGTGGCCTGTGACCTCACGCTCCTGCGTCTACCCCAGTGTCAGTCACCTCCAACAGTGTCGGATCTGTCCACGGATCGAGGCAGAGCCTGTGACTGTCACTTTCCACAAGGCTACGTCTGAGCTTGGGACTGGGACAGTGCAGGTCCATACAGGGCAGTGGGGTCAAAAACCCTGGCCCGAGGGTGGGTGAGGGGAGTGGAGGGCGCCCAGGTGGGCGCCAGGCCAGTTAGCACGGGTCCTTCACCTGCGCACTCTCCAGTTGCTTACGTGTGTGCATCTCCAGCGGAACCTGGGCAGGGCCCATCCCCGGTTAATTCTCAGGGTAACTCTCACCATACCTTGGGACAGGGCCGGCAGCCCTTCTGCCCCCCTCCCATCCTGCGGCCTCCTGTGGGGCTCTGGCTCTGCGTCCACACTGCCCACCCTGCACATAGACTGAGCACCAGAGCACAAGGGCCAGGGCAGGGTTCCCAGACAGAACAGTGGGACAGAGGGCCCCAGGGCTCCAGGTCCTGGCTCTCCCTGGCATCTAGAACTTGGAGGTTTTCTCTTCAGCCAAGGCAAGTTTACAGTTCTTATGGCCTATAAACGTCTGTGAAACAAGAGGGTGTATCTAACTTTTTATTGTAAGTTTCTCTTTAAACTGCATGTAGGAGCCCGTGCGATAGCTCAGAGGACTAAGCACCTGCTTAGGCAAGCACAGGGTCTGGGGCTTGATCCCATGCCGTTTATGTGTTTTGTGCAGAGTCTTGTTACACAGCTTGGACTCATAGTAATCCTCCTGTTTTCGAGCCTCCCAGTGCTGAGATTACAGGTGTGCACCACCACAGACTTGTTCACCGGCTCAGTGTGCCCATGGGCAGGGCCAGCGGGGCATGCGAGGGATCAAACCCCCACCCCTGCTCTCTGTCTGAGCGGTTGCTTTAGTCTGCTGGAGCTCTCTGGTTGGCCCAACAATGTTGAATTAAATATTGATTAAAAAAAATCTATAGCAAAGATTTAAATTTATATATATATATATATATATATATATATATATATATATACATTTTTTTTAAATTATGGCCGGCTCAGCCTGCCCTAGGGGTGGGGCTAGCACAGCATGCCAGCATGTGATGCCAGGGATCGAATCGTGGTCCCTGCGGTTGCCTAAGCTTTCGTAAGCAGGAGCTTTAGACCACTGAACCGTCTCACCAGCCCCTATTAATGCGTTTTCTTTCTTTTTTTATTATTATTATGGCTGGCTCAGCCTGCCTGGGGGTGGGGCTGGCATGGCATGTGGTGCCAGGGATCGAACTGCAGTCCCTGCGGTTGCCTAAGCTTGCCTGAGCAGGTGCTTTAGACTGCTGAACCATCTCGCCAGCCCTCACTGGCCCCTATTAATGACTTTTTTTTTTTTTTGAGGGACCAGGGTTCGAACTCACAACCTTACACTTGTCAGGCAGGCACTTGTACCACAGAGCTATCGTCCCAGACCCTTTTTTCCTATATTAACTTCTTGTGCTTACCTATTTCATTTCCCATTTCTACCCAGTTATCATCACAGTGAACAATTTTTATTCTGATTTAAGAATTTTTAATATTACCTTTTATTATTTAATGTATAATTCTGCACAATACTGATTGAATTTTCAGAAACTATAATCATAAGGAATCATAATCATATTCTTAAAACTACTGTGACTTAAAATTTAAAAAATAAAAAAGTATAAATTAAATTGTAACAATTTTATGAAAATCTTAATGTTGAATTATTCATCTTTGCCTTCTGTTATACTGAGAAATAAATTGGATTTTTTTGTCTTTCACTTCCCAGAATTTTTTAAAGTTGTTGCATGGAAGGGGACATGTGTCCTTCTGCCAGTGTTGGTAGCTAAACTCTTTAAAAGTAGATTAATTATCAAGCCAGGCATGGTAGTACAAACCTGAATCCTAGCACTTGGGAAGCTGAGGCAGGAAGACCACTTGGAGTTGGAGGCCAGCCTGGAATTCAAGGCCAGCTTGAATTACACCGTATAACCTTATCTCAGAAACTTAAAAAGTAAAAGTAGATTGATCTAGTGTCTTGAATTCCAGATGTGTAGACAGCTCTCACTCAAGGGCAAGTCTGCTCTAAAGCGCATCAGTTTAATTAGATCATTTCTCAGTCGGAACCTTTGAGGCACAGCACACCGGGGATTGAACCTGGCCACTGCGCTCTGCCTAGCAGGTGCTTTAGTCCGCTGAGCTATCTGGCCGGCCCTTCATGCTTCCTTTTAGGAAGCTCTGCTCGAGAGCTGTTAAACACTTGTGGTTAAAATCTTCATTTGCTTATTGACAAGGTGCAGTCACTGGGAGGCCCATCCTAGAGAGCTGGGTGTCCCCCAGGGAAGTGGGCACAACAGGGCTTCTGTGGGAGGCAGCCATGTTCTCGAGGGTGTGGGTTGGAGGAGGAGACACAGCTGCTGCAGCAGGATGAGCGCATGGTGGGGTAGGCCTTCCCCAGAAGTGCCTTGGGCATTGGCTCCGAGGTACCTGCGGTCACATCAGATCTTTTCTCCCAAAGCTAGAAGATCCTGCAGTCACAGAATTGGTACAGCAGATAGCCAGAGACAGAGGCCAAGAAGTGAGAGCAGACGCAGGGTTTTATTTAGCATGTGGACAGCACCCCAGCTGTTGGCCAGGCAGGAGTGTTGGCCGAGGATAGGACAGCAGCAGTTTATATAATACTTGGTCCAGTCGCTAGAAATAGCACGTACTTGCCAGAAGGGCAGAGCGCAGAGGTTATCTATCTCATAGTCATGGGGTCCTTATAGCGTTTGTCAGAAACAGTGTTTATCAGAAGTAGAAGCTGCTTACAGATGGGAACGGCTTAGCATGATTTGGGGACGAATGAGTTCACCTGAAGTGTATGGGAGTCTCAGAGACTTTACAATAGGGCTTAATGGGGCGTAGTCTCCTTCCCACCACACAGTGACACCCTCAGGCCCTGGCTCTTCCAGGTAGAGAGGGGTCACACCACCTGACGAACATCTGCCCTTAGGCAAGTTCCCCTCTCTGCTCGATTCAGACACCGTGGAGATTGTAGCCTTGGGGTGTAATGGCAGTGACAGACTTTAGAAAGGTAGTCAATTCAGATATTGAATATCAGAAATCCTATGTGTTGTTCTAACAGGTGGAACCGAGCGCCCTCGCATGGTGATCCTGGTTCCAGGGTCACTGCCTTCTGCCTGCAGAGCAGCTCCAGTCACTGATTCTGTTCTTCCCTTGTGTCTGTCAAGTCCACAGAGATCCAGGAGAGCTCACTTTAGTGGCGTGAAGTCGACTCTGCCCAGCAGTTTCTGACATGATCTGAGCCTTGGGGGCGGGTGGGCCTTTCTGGTCCCCTGGTGCCTGCTGCGTCCCGGTGCTGGGTGCCCCCTGCCTTCCTTGTGCTAGTCATCTGTGTCCTCGTCTTCCAACTGCTCCCCACCTGCAGGGAGCCAGCAGTGCTGACCAGCTGTTCTGAGCTGCAGCTCCCCCACTGGGGCTTGTGATTGAGTTGAGCGGTGGTGGCTTAGCCTGGTAAGGGCCACTGCTGCCCAGAGCTTGTGGTGGGCAGAACCGGTACTGGGCTCTGCAGAGCCAGCTCCCTGGACAGAGGGAACTGGGGCTGCAGCCTGTGTCCATGGAGGGTGCTCGTAGCTGAGTGCTGATGTCTTCTGTGGTGCAGTGAATGGTAACCTCAAACACTCATGAGGGAAAGGGATTATCCCAGGCTCCCTGTGCTGAGCCAGGTGCACGTGAGTGGGGCTCACTCCCGCACTCCCAGCGTGCTGGTGCAGAGTGAGCGCTTCCCGGCAGTGGGCAGCAGTAACAGGAAATGCACCCCACCAGTATACCCAACTTCTTAGTTGCCCAGGTGATAGTTCCTGTTGCTCCTGTCACTTAGAAATGGCTGGTCACTGTGGTGCTAGCTGACCACTGTGATGCACCTTGTATAAACAAGTCCCCAGTGAACCATCCATTCTGCCTTGTTAGCCTGTCTAAACCCCCAGCCACAGAGATCAGGGCCTGGTGTTCTGGGAGCGATCCTGGTCAGGGCCATCCACATCAATAACCTGCCTCTACATTCCTGGTTGTCGTCTCGATGTTTCTGCATGCTGTTGCAATGTGTATGTTCAACCTGAAGATCCCTGCTGGGGTTTTCACTTCAGCTCATTTCGAGTAGGAATGCTTTTATTCCTGCTTTCGTTTGGCTTTTCCTGGCAGAACCTTAAGAGGATCCAAGAAATGGACCAGAGTGATGAGTCCCATGCTGACCTGGAGGAGCTGAAGAACGCAGACTGGGTAAGGTGCCCCACAAGTGCTGTTCCCAAGGGCCCCTGGGCCACTATGTAGGAACAAGAGAAGGAATCCGGTGCAAAGACTTATCCAGTCCCTTTTTTATTTGTTTGGTTGGTTTTTGTTCTGAGGACTGAACCCAAGGCTGAATCTTGGTATTTTAAGTATTAACAATTGTAATTATTTCAGTACCTTCACAGACCCTTGCATGTATGTGAGGTCAAGCTGTTTTTCAGAATGAAGTATTCAGCCAGTGCAATGCATTTGTCTACCAAGGGCTGGGAGCTGCGTCCAGGGACATGTGGGCTTACGGTGAAAAGTAGAGTCTTTGCCTACAGGACTGCAGGGTTGTGGTGGAGACAGACGTGGAGGCCAGGGACACTGTCTCCTGCATGGGAGTAAGTCCCAGGGACACCAGGAGGCCCTTCCTCATAAAAGCCCAGAGCTAGTTGGCACAAGAGCCTCAGGGACAGAGCAGCAACTGTGGAAAGTGTCAGATGGGGCTGTCCAGGGGTGAGGAGGCGTGTTGGAGGATTCTGGCTTCCTAGGCTAGGGGTACTGGACCCAGAATGATGTTCTGAACTGCGGGAATCCAGGAATAGGAACAGGCTGGAGATGCAGGTAGGTCACTTTGGACCGTGGTAGATTTTGATTGCTTGCCACATTCTTTGCTCATCTCTTTTGAGGGACAGTACAGGTACAGGAAGCTGTGTGTGTTAAAATATAGTTTGATGCACGAGTCCCTGGGCTCAACCCCCAGTACCACAAAGAAAAGTAGCTCATTTGCAGTCTGATAACTTTTGACATGTGTATGTGCACAACATGCACATACACATCCACATCACCAGTGGATATGTCACAGTTGATTCATCTGTTGATAACAATTTGATTTGTTTCCTGTTTGTAGTATTCTTCATTAATTGGTCTCTTTACTGAGATATGTTGATGTCATTTAAGAGTAACATTAAAAAAGAAGCTGCATTAAATTAGCAGATAGTCTTACTATCTCACAATAACACTGGTTATTGGTTTACTTTTGTATAGAATTCTGATAAGGCTGCCTAAGGTGTGTTCATCTTGGCTAATAGCATTTTTATCACTTCCTAGTAACAGAGGCCAGAAAAGTGGCACAGGTGTTCAGAGTTAGCATATGGCTCGTGCAGGTGTTCAGAAGTTAGCACACGGCTTGCACAGGTGTTCCGAAGTTCACACATGCCTTGCACAGGTGTTCCGTGTGCACACAGCTCACTTATGGAAGTGGACTCCCTTGCCACGTGTTTGCGGCGCTGTGCTGGTGTGTCCCCGAGGAAGGCAGTGGTGCTCAAGAGGGGGATTTCCCGGCATTGCCTCCTTCTGTGAGGACACACAGAGTAATCCTGGGGCAGAGGAGAAGGAAGAGGACAGTCACAGTACCCTTGGTGACAATTCTGGGCTCAGGTCTCCTCATGGGAACAAAGGATGAGTGATAAAGTCTCTGTGTAGTGCTTTGTGTAACCTTGACCTTAATTTCTGAAAGGCAGTAAGACTTAGCTGCTCAGTGATGCACAGACAACAGCTGCGCTAGGCTTGCGTTTTACCACTTCTGTGAATAGTCACAGAATCATGCTGGGGGTGCAGCTCACGTCAGAGCACACGCTCAGCCTAAATGAGCCCTGGGTTGAAACAGAAACAGCAGCAAGTGCTTCCTGTGAGGAGCCGCCTTCTGATCTGTGGTTGGTAACATAGGTTTCTATGTGGGGTTTCTAAAGCCTGAGAAAGCCAGCAGGAAGGCCAGCATAGCAAGGTGAGGCAGTGATTGAGCTGCCTCCAATGAACAAGAGGTGTGGGGAGCTAGGACAGGAGCATCCTGAGAGAGGGGCAGGCGTGCTGCGGCTACTACTGTGGAATGTCACTCACAACAGAATCCAAGAGTCTTTAGAAATACGGATATTTTAGAAGGTTCTCCAGTGGATGGGCCTACTACTGAGTGGCTCAAATCCTTTTGGAAGAAGAGAATGAGAAATGACATTATCTGTTTGAAAAATCCTGATTTTTATCAAGGACGTTTTGGGGAAATTTAAGTAGTTACCTTATGCTTAAGCACATTTTGTGGATGCTGGAGTCAAAGCCAGGGCTTTGCGCATGCTAAACACATGCAGCGCCACTGGGCTGCACCCAGCGCATTAGGTGTAGGAAATTCTTATTCATCCCTTGGCTTTATGATGAATACAGGGCTGGGGATGTAGCTCAGTGATGCAACACCTGCCTAGCTCGTGTGAGCTCACGAGTTTGATTCCCAGTACAGAAAGTAGCATGAGTACATGCAGGTAGCTGTGTGAGGCACATGAACTTTCACAAGCTAGAGTAGCTTAATAAACACAGCGTTGACTGATTTCACCCAAGCGCAGGCATGAGCACTGTAGTGTTCACAGTGAATTCTCTCAGTCACACCTTACTCTCAGGACTCTTGAATGGGGACAAGGCAGCCTAGTGTTTGTAGATGACAAAACATTAAAATCTGTGCACACACGCCATACAAATTGTCATTTTGTGTGTAGAGCACTGTGCTTGACCAATTTTCTCAAGTCATGAAATCCTGCCTTCTCTTCCTGGTGAGAAAGCCAGGGTCTGGGCAGGGTATGGTAGCTGGTGCCAGATGGCGACCAGCCCATCGCTTTGCAGCCATTGGTTCCAGGGCACCATGGGCAGCGCCTGTGCAGAGCTGGACTGCGGTGCTCGCTGGGGCCCGCCCTCCCCACAGTGAGGCCAGCCCCGACCTGGGCTCAGGGCAGAACCAGTCCTTGTGCCAATGGGCCACACCTTGCCTCGGGTAGGAGCTAGGAAGAGCTGTGTCGCTTGTGGCTGCTGCCTCGAGGCTGTGTGTTCTCAGCTGACCCCTGACCTGCCCCCGCCCCTCCTCCTACCCAGGACGTGGTGTTCACAGACCCTCACTCTTGGCTCCTCAGGCGCGCTTCTGGGTCCAGGTGATGAGGGACCTGCGCCGTGGGGTGAAGCTGAAGAAGGTGCAGGAGCGGCAGTACAACCCACTGCCCATCGAGTACCAGCTCACGCCCTACGAGATGCTGATGGAGGACATCCGCTGCCGGCGCTACAGCCTGCGGAGGGTGATGGTGAGCGGAGCAGGGCGTGGCTGGGGTCAGCTCGGGTGCTCCTCCCGTGGGCGCCGCACTTGGTCACTGCGGGAGATGTGGCAGTGCACAGCGCCAACAGGGAACATTGCGAAATACTGTTCTCTCACCGCCCAGAGAGCAACGCGTGTGCACCTCGGGTCCGACCCTCCCTCATTTGTACTGTGCATTTAATTTGGATAAAACATGGGCTAATTGGGTTTTGTAACCAGTTATTTTTTTTCAACAGATTATGGATATTTTTCCATGCCATTATATTGTTATTATTATTTTTTTTTTTCAGAACTGGGGATAGAACTCAGGGCCTTGCACTTGCCAGGCAGGCATTTGTGCCCCTGAGCTATCTCCCCAGCCCCTTATATTATTTTTTTTAAATGTAGAATTAATACTTTATTGTCATTTATAATCAGATGTCCATACCATTACTTTCGTCTTTTCTAACTACGGCGTTACCAGGTTCACTGTGTGACCCCCCTCCCCCATGGGTGGTTAGGGAGCGCAGCTCTGTGCCCAGCTGCATGCAGGTCACTGCAGCCACAGGGAGGGCCTTGGTCACAGAGGCAGAGTCTGCCTCACACTCACGCCAGCCTGCTGGTGCTCTCACTGTCTCCTGCCCCCCCCCCCATCCACGTGGGCACGGTGGGCCCCTGGACTGTGACGTGTGGCTGCCTGCTCTGCATCTGTCATGGCCATCTGTGCCCTGGGGTTCCAGCTCTGCACAAGAGCTTGCCAGTGTGAATGAGAGCCCAGGTTCCTTCCCCTGCACCATGCCTTATGTACACACACGACACCCGCACCCATGGGAAGACAGGTTCCACAAAAACACACAGGGAGACATGTCAGCATCACTTCCCAGGAAGTGGGTCCCCAGAACCTGGGCAGAAACAAAGAGGGACGTGCCCACACTCGCATCTGCTGGGGACCAGGACCCGGTCCTGGCAGCCAGGCACACTGCCAGGTGGGCGGACCCTGGCCCTGCCGTGCCTGTGCACAGGTAGAGTGACTACTGGTGTGCAAAAGTCAGGAGGAAAGGTGGATTCCACAGGGTGATGGAGAAGTCTGCCGCACTGCTTTCTGCAGAGAGCTTTTAGTCTTCCTCTTGGGCTCCACGGCTGGCAGTGCCAGCCTCGCCCTCACTCTGGGTTATTCCCCGCCACTGCATATCTGGACAGTCAGCGCTGACTTGGGCGTGGTGTCCTGCCTGTCTGCAGGACTGGGCCCAGCCGGCCTGGCAGTTCTGTGTGTGTTGCTCAGATCCGATCAGGGACAGATGTATCACAGGGCCACTGCTTGTGCTGAGTGATGGTAGCATGTGGGTGGAAGTGGAGATTTTTTGTGGCTTTCTAGGGATTTTTTATATTTATAAAAAAATTCCTTTAGCACACAACTTTAAAAAGGAATGGCATCAGAGTAGAAGTGCAGCGGGCATGGCTGTACCATCGCTAGCCTCGCCGGCACCAAGCACTGACCAGGCCCAGGAGAGCTCGGTCCTGGCAGCCCCTCTGTCATGGGTGAAACCAGGGCGGAGGGCTCTTTACAGTAGGAGATGCTTGGTAAACACGGGTGTTATCTCCTTCATTCCCAGTCCTAATTTCAGGAATTTTTTGTGAAAGGAGCGTGTCTTGTGTATAACTCCCCAGTGAATTACACTGAACTTGGGTCCACAGCGGCTTTGGTCCTGTCCACTTCCCTGGTGGGCCTGGGTGGTGCTGCCTGCATGCTGTGGCCCTACTGCAGTCACTCGGCTCTTTTGCCTCTGTTGCCTAGGTGAACGGAGACATTCCCCCGAGGCTAAAGAAGAGTGCCCACGAGATCATCCTCGACTTCATCCGGTCCCGGCCACCTCTCAATCCGGTACGGGGCATGACGTTGCTCACTAGGGCTCAGCTTCTCTCTTGGCTATTTTTCTCTTATTGCTGGGACAAAATACCCAACACCCAAAGTTAAAGGAGGAAAAGCATTTTGTGGTGGCACATATCTGTCACCCCAGCACTCTGGGAGGCTGTGGCAGGAAGCTCACAGTTTGTGGAGGTTTCTGTCCATAAGCAGCCGGCTCTCAGGAGAGGTGCCAGGGCAGAGGGCAGCCATTCAGGGCAGCAGAAGACAGCAAAAGCATCAAGAGGAGAAGGGGAGGAGCGAGCCTTTTCCTCCCTGGTACCCTGAGCAGGCTACCTGTCCTCCCGGGGGCGTAGCCCCACACCACCCATGCCCTCCTCTTCCCCTCTTCCCCGGGCCCAGGATGTTTACAGAGTGAGGACCCTGGCCCCCTGCTGAACTTCTCAAGCTGACTCAGTGAATCTAGGTGTAGGACTGCCGAGTTACTTAGTTAAGCTACTAGACTTTCAGGTTGACACAGTGTATCAGCCATGGGCGGCTTAGTTTAGTACTTCCTGTCCCCTGAGCTTTTCATTGTAAGCCCTGTGAAGCCCACCTGCAAGTTGCATTGTTAGGTCAGAAAAAATTGTGCAGTGGGTGGTAGTCCTCGGGTGTTTTCATCCTAGCCAGCCAGAGTTGGTGTGGCCCCGGCACCTGCCCCTCCCTTGTGGTGCTGTGACAATGAGTCCACCTGGCTCTACACCGCCTTTGCGTTAGTTATCTTCCTAGGGACCATGGCGTAGACTCAGGTAGACTCAGGATTCTAAGCTGGCTTCCCCAAGCTGCATCCTTGGGCTTTTGTTTGTTTGTTTGATTTTCTTTTTGAGAGAGTCTTGCTGAGTGCCCTGGCTGGGCTTGAATGTCTCATCTTCCTGCCACAGCCTCCCAGAGTGCTGGGGTGACAGACATGTGCCACCACGCCTGCCATTTCCTCTGTTTTGTTTTTTTTTTTTATCCCCCCCTGCACATGCTTGCTAGTCAGGTCTCCTCAAACCTTTGTACGTAAGAATACGGAGTGCTGTTTCCCATTTGTGTACATCTGCAGCAAAGGTAATCATCCACCTGTAAGTGTTTTTGACAGAAGGGAAGCAGCCTGCCTCACCTGGTTTCAGGAAGACAGCTTTCCCCGGGCCTCTCAGCAGGTTAACCGGCCTTGCCACGCCTTTCTTTCCTGTACTCTCACCTGGGAAGGCTGTGGTTTGTGGCCCACCAATGGCAGCTCACCAGTAACAACAGCTGAGCGCTGTGTGCTACCAGGACATCACCGCACCATGGCAGAACCGTGGGTGGCCCCATGTCTGGGGATGTGTGTCTGAGTTGTGCGAGACTTGAGGCCTGTCACCCTGAGCTCACTGCTTGTGACCTGCAAGAGTGATAGTGGAAAACAGCTTGCAGCATCATCTGCTCAGAGCAGAAGCTCACATCCTGGCCACTGCGCTGTCTTCTAGGTTTCGGCCAGGAAACTGAAGCCCACCCCTCCCCGGCCACGCAGCCTCCACGAGAGAATCTTAGAGGAGATCAAATCTGAAAGGAAGCTGCGGCCTGTCTCGCCCGAGGAGATCCGCCGTAGCCGGCTCGGTGAGTCCACCGCAACCCACGCTTGGCCGCACGCGGGGGTGAAGATGTGGACGGCGTCAAGGGTGGCGCTGATCCTCAGTTCCTTTGTCACCTCTCCCTCCAACACCCACACCCCCTTCCCGTGTGCTTGAGGTCACAGGAAGCCTCTCCCTGGATGGCGAGGGAGCAAGTGCACTGTGGCCCCGCAGGCAGCTCTGCCTCTGCGCTTTGCATCCCCAGCAGGAGAGGGGCTGAGTGCTGTGGACATGAATAGGGTCACGGCAGCCACGTTTCGTATGCCGTGACTTGTGCAGAGGTCAGGTGGGGTAGTGTTCACACTTGCGTCGTCTTTGTTGGTGTCACATGAACATCTGACAGCTCTTAAACTTGATGGTATCTTTTGGGGGATTGAACTGAGGGCCTTTACACTGAGCTGCGTACCCAGGCTGGCCTCACTTGTGGGCAGCCTCTGCTTCAGCCTCCCACGTGCTGGGATTGTGCTGTTTTTAATGATTACTATAATGGATGCTGTAAGCACACACTAGTTTTGGTTTATAGCAAGACCATATTATGAGGGGTTTGTTTCTGTTTCTCCGCTCTCCTCCAATTTGCAAGATTAAAGATGCTGCAAGAAGTTGGAGAAATATCATCTGTCTGTTCTCCTCCCTGAGCGGCCGTGTCCTCCTGTAGTGGATCCCTGCCCGCAGCATGGAGCTCTGAGCGAGCAGCCCCACGTGGTGCCATCCACTCTGGAGGACGAGTGGCCAGGGACACGTGTTCTCCCAGACCGTCCTGGCCCTCGCATAGCAGTGTTTCAGACTGCCTGGTGGGACAGAGCTGTCCTGCAGTGTTAGAGTTATTAAATGTACTGCTGCTTGGTCACGAGCTGCCTGCCCCTCTCTGGTCTCTAGGCAACAAGTCTTTCCAGGATATCTCACACACACCGGGGCCAAATTTGCATGATGTTGACCTGAGCCCAGACCTGTGGGCTCTTTCCTGGAGTCCTGCAGGCCCACGACGGTTCGTGACCTCTGAGATGTAGAGTCACACAGCGTGCACAGTGGTTCTTCCAGCAACAGCTTGGGGCTTTCCGTGGTGAGATCCACCATGGAAAAATAAGGAAGTGGCACTGAAGATGACAGTTTCAGATTACACTTGGAAAAGAATTACCGGTCCTCGAGAAAGAATACTGGGAGTAAATAGAAGAGACTTTGGCAAAACTCAGAGGTGGAACAAGCCTATCTCCAGGAGCAGAGCTGGCTGGGGAAGCACAGGAGTGTCGGGCATCCACCCTGGAGGAGCAGGGCCAGCCGGGCATGTGCCACGGTGATGGCAGTGGACAGCAGACGTCTGCCTTAGTTTTTCCAACAACTTCTAAAAGTTTTTGGTCCGTCACCCTTTGTCCCAGCAACTGGGAATTCATCAAGAAGTAAGGAACGGGCTGCTTCCAGCACACTTCTGGGTGCCGAGTGCTCACGTGCCTGTGCCAGGAGGGCCTGTAGTGACTGGGCGCGTGGCTGAGCAGAAGCCCAAGGGATACTCGACCCCCAAGAAGAGCCCCTGCTTCTAACATGTGCATCCCTTGTCCTCGCCACTTTCTGCAGCAGTCTGAAGTCCTCTTTCCTCTCTGTGCTGTCAGGTCCCGGATGTGTTCAGAGCATTCTGGTGGTCTGGATGCTGGGGAAGAGCCAGAAGCCACATCGCCCATGCCAGTGAGTAGGCAGAGGAGGCCCAGCATCGTGACTTTATGTCGGATCGCATGGGGTGGGCCTAGAGAGGACTCCAGAGCTGCTTCATGAAGTGGGAAACACTGGCATAGTGTCTTAAGGAGAGAAGGAGGAGTTGGAGAGGACCCATGGCAAATCTTTACTGTTATTTTTGAGGACCAACAAGATAGCTCAGCAGACTAAGTGACTGCTTAGACAAGTGCGGGATCAGGGTTCGATCTGTGGCACCACATCCTGCGCAGGCCTTGCCCCCTGGCGTGCTGAGGGGTGTGGTGGTGCACACCCATAATCCCAGCTTTGGGGAGGCTGAAAATGGGAGGATCACTGTGAGTCTGAGCTGCGTAGTGAGACCCTGTACCAAATACATAAAAATAAATAAATACATAAATAAATGAAAAAAATAGTCAAAAAATGTGAAGATGTAAACATTCACCATGTATTTTGATCACACCTAGTTTTCTCCTCTGTCCAGGGGAGACGGCAGTGGTCTTTCCACGTAGTGGAGGAGCCTCCTGCATCCCTCAGTATCAGCCGAGGCATTGTCTTGGACTGTGGTGAGAAAGCTTATGAATGTGTTCCTCTTGGCCGAGGTCTAGGTGGACAGCACATGCTGCACAGTGTGATTCTGTACTGCAACATGCCGGAGCTTGGCCATGTCGCTTGAGTGAGCTTAAGTTGTGGTTTTGAATCTCCTGTCCCATTTCCTGTTCTCTGGGAGTGGCCGTTCCATTCTTCATCTGTGGAGCAGATGCTTCAGTGCCCTGTGGAGTGAATTCATCCAGGGATTGCCTGGCTTGTTTCTCTTAGCTTAACGCCCTGAAGTTTATCTGTGGTTCGTGGTTGGTTTAATTGGAGACAGTGTCGGTATGCAATTTAGGCTAGTTCTGAACTCACTGTGTAGCCCAGCTGGCCTCAAACTCGCAGCGATACTCCTGCCTCAGCCTCCTGAGTGCTGGGATTACAGGTGTGCACCACCAGCTGGCCAGATGGCATGCTGTTGCTTGTATGTGCCACGTTTTCTCTACTTGAAAATGTCCAAGTGGATGGACATGGCGCTCGATTCCACAGCTGGCTGGTGTGAACAGTGCTCTGGTCAACATGGGCGTGCTAATCTCTTTGAAGTCCTGCTTTCGAGTTTTCGGGTCTTTCCCTTGATGTGGGGCTGCTGGTTGAGGTCTCTGTGCCTCTGCACTAATCCCATGGCAGCAGTGCCTGTGCAGGCTGTCACTCTGTGCCCACCCATGGTGCCTTCCTGTGCCCAGTGGCCGCTGCAGGTGTTCGTTGTGATTCAAGATTCCTGATGATGAGTGCACCTGTTGCCACATGTGCACCTTCTGTTTAAATCAGGCTCCTTGCTTTCTTCCACTGAGGCGCAGGACTTGGCCACATGTTTTAGACGTAGCTCCTGCAGGGTGATGGGCACACACCTTCTCTGTGGGGTAGATTGGTTGCCTTCTCGCTCTGTTCCTCTTTTTTTTTTTTTTTTTGTCTTTTTGAGACAGGGTCTTGCTGTGCAGCCCAGGGTGGCCTTGAGCGCACTCTGTAGGCCGGGCTGGTCTCAGACTTTGACTGATCTCCTACCTCAGCCTCCTGAGTGCTGGGATTACAGGCATGGGCCTCCATGCCTGGCACTTCCTGTGATTTTGGTGTTTCCAGTGAAGACACTGCCAAGACCTACATGCAACTGTCCCCTGTGTTCTTAATGGGAGTTGTTTCAGATAATTTCAGATCTTGGGTTTAAGTCTTCAATTCATGTTGAGTTGATCTCTGGGCACTGTGTAAAATAAGGCTCTAGATTCATCCTGTCATTTGTGGATATTCCGTTTTCTCGGCCCCACTTGTTTAGGAGACCTGAAGGCTTTCTCCGTTGTGTGTTCTGGGCAGACGTGGCAGAAACCAGCTGGCCATGCTTTCTGCCCCGTTGTGGTCTTGGTCTGGATGTGTCCGGATCCAGTGATAAGTGACTTTGTAATATAGTTTAACTTGGATGCTTTCCCTCCTTCCCTGCCTCTCTCCTCCTTCCTCGTCTATCTTTCTTTCTCTGTTTCTGCTAGGATGCCCAGGACTGTGTCACCTACGGAAAGGCCATCCCTGCCTCATTCGGTGTTAGAAGAAAAACTTTCCGCCTTTGCACTTTCAGGTGTAGGGTTAGCCGTGGGCATCTCATAGGAGGCCTTTATTACGTTGAGGACAGGCCCTCTTGTTCTCGGTTTAAGAGTTTTTATCGTGACAGAGTGTAGTTTTGTCATGCGCTTTTCCTCTGTCTATTAAATGGCATGTGGCTGTATCCTTTATTGTGTTACGGGTTTGTCACCTGGATTGACTTCCACATGTCGGGCCACCCTTGGCTCCTGGGCAGAGCCTTGGTGTGCTGCGTGGTCCTGGCCCTCTGCTGCCGGGTGGGCTTTGCTCGTATTCTCCGGGTGGCTTTTCATCTGTGCCCTCAGGGCTGCTGGTCTGGAGTCCCCTTCCCTTGTCGCTTGCTTACCCTGTGCGCACTGCCCCTGTGGAGCCGGATGGTCCCGGAGTTCTTTTTTGTCGGGAGCCTTAGATTACGGATTCTGTCCCTAGAGCAGGCCTTTGTCTCATGTTTTTCAGTCTTTTCAGTGTCACTGTTTTTTAGTTTCACTTCTACAACGCGATACATATGTGTTAAAGGAAAGGGAATTCTACTGTAGAATACTGGATTTTTACTGAGGCTGTCTTACTTTATGTTAGCCTAGAGAGTCAATGTGTCACAACAGCCAGAACTGAGCTATTAGAAAAAGTGATTGTTCTGTGGACTTTTAATTCTATAATCCTGAATTCAAGCTGATTTAAAATTTGAAGTGGAAAGTCAAGAATTTGAATTTATTAATCCTGAAAGCCTACACTGATTTTTACTATAAAAACTGTGCTCTGGAGAATTTGGCTGGGATAAGGTTAACAGCATTGACTTGAAGAAAAGTTTCCCTAAATATTTTTGTGACGTTTCCTCTCACATGCTTGTAAGCAGAAACTTAGTGACAGGGAAAACATCCAAATGTTCAGAGCAGATGTTACCTGTCTCGTCCACATCTGGGTTACCTACTGCAAATCCACGAACGCAAGACCACAGATGGCGTTGCGTCCACAGTGTTGGGTGTGGCCTGGCCGTCGTCCTGTCTCTCAGTGTGACTCCCTGACGCCTGAGGCTGTGATCTCCTAATACGTGGCCGCATTGCTCTTTGCCTCTTTCCTGCTGTTTCGCAGGCCATTTCCAGTGTTTTCTTAGGGCCAGAAGTTCATGGGATTGTGCCTCCTCCACCTTTGTTCATCGCCATCTGCGTGAAGAGGATTTAAAAATGGAGAAAAGAATTGGCTGGGGGTGCCGAGATGTGCTTTGGCCTCAGTAATTGGGGCTTCTTGGGGGCCTGATCAGTGGGGTGTTTGGATAGCAGAATGAAGGAGGTAGTACAAGAGTCCCAGTGCCTGCCCCCTGCCCTGGCCTTGTGACATGAAGACAGCGCGTGGGGTGGCCAGGGTTTGGGGCTGGTGTGAAAGCAGAAGAGTCTCTCTGCCCTGAAGCCCACACTTCAAACCTTATGGCACCCTCTTCTGAAGCACTATTAAGATATAACTTACATACCCTAAAGCTACCCATTTAATGTGCATAACTAAATAGGCTTGGTTATAGGAATAACCAAATGAAAATTTTTATAACAAACTATTTCAGTAGGCAAGAATGATTTTGTTCTAGAGAACTGTGACTAACTGCCCTTCTATATGCAAACACATGCTAGGCACCTCCGTGGGGGAAGCCACTACTCATAGGAAGCCCCATAAGGCAGGCACTGGGATCCCAGTGTTGGAAGAGGTGACACAAACTCAGAAGGGTTGAGTGACCTGCTAGCAGGTGACAGAGCTGAGACCACACAGGCAAGTGACCTCGTGATGACAGTGGCTATGCCTGCTCCTGGCACTGGGGTACACTGAGACTTCCCGTCCAGTGCTTGTCTATATTCAAAGCTGGTTGACCTGAGTCCCCTGGGACACTATTCTGGAAGTCCAGGCATTGCATGTATTCCTTAAAATCACGTTTTAAAACATAGTCACTTTTCTCCTGACCTATTTTATAGTAGTTAAGTAAAAAAAAAACAATTATGTGGTTTTGAAAAAGTGGTTGTGGGCCGGTAAGATAGTTCAGTGGTCTAAAGCACCTGCTTAGGAAAGCTTAGGCAGCCGCAATCTATCCCTGGCACCCAGGCTGTGCCAGCCCCACCCCCAGGGCAGGCTGAGCCGGCCATAGTAGAAAATAAATAAATAAATAAATAAATAAAATGTTTGTATCTTCACCATGTTTTCATTTGCAGCCTGTCCTTAAGGTGTCCCTCCTTTCACCGACATCCAGACCCCCTGGGTGTGGCCCTGCCCACGCTGGGTGTGGCCCTGCGGTCCTGACCCCCAGCCCGACAGCTGAACTGTTTCCTTTCATCGTTTGTTTTCTTTCTTTCAGCAGTGCGGCCTCTTAGCATGTCTCACAGTTTTGACTTGTCAGGTAACAAACAAAGCCCCTTCACACCTGAGGTGGTCGTGGTTTGTAACTTGCATTTCACGCATCTGCTTGCTTGGACTGCCAGAAAGAAAATAGAAAGGCTTTCTTCTCACCATGGTCAGTGGGCAAAAGCAGTGTGCCTTTCTTTTCCTTTTTTCATTTTGGTTTTTCTGAGACAGGGTTTTGCTACATAGTTCAAGTTGGCCTGGAGCTCAGTGATCCTCCTGCCTCAGCCTCAGGGTGCTGGGATTACAAGTGTGCGCCACTGTGCTCATCTTGAAAGTAGTGTGTTTGAAATAATGAGACCGACGGTATTCCCCAGCCCCCCGGGGGAGAGCATGCTCTGGCCACAGGCATGAGGCAGCCTCCACGTGTAGCTCTCCCCTCCAGCATGTCTTTACCGTAAGAGAATGGAGGAAGCTAAATAAAAGACAGTTTTGAAATGTCTTCTCTTCCAAAGCCTAGGGGCTGGGGAAATAGCTCAGTAGAATAAGCACTTGCCTGGCAAACGCAAGGACATGAGTTCAATCCCTAGTCCCAGGAAAAAACAAAACAAAACAGACAAACCTGCAGTCATTTGAGGACCTACGTGGGCCGCCGTGTGCAGGTGCATGCCCCTCCATATGACATACAGCACCCACAGTGAAAGGAGTAACTGCCTAGATGTGATCTGCTAAGCCAGCTCCCTTTAAAAATAGCAGTTTTGGGCCAGCCAAATAGCTCAGCAGATTAAAGCACCTGCAAGCTGGCGCAGAGGCTGGGGGTTTGATCCCTGGGCCTGCCGTGCCAGCCCCGCCCCTGGGGTGCACTGAGATGGCAACTGAGACTGGGCGTGGTGGCACTCGCCTGGAGACTGGGCCTGGTGGCACTCGCCTATAATCCCAGCTCTTGGGAGGCGGATCACTAGGAATCCGATCTAGTAGTGAGACCCTGAACACCCTGTAGACCCTTCCTTTTAAAAAAAAAAAAAGCAGTTTGCACACTTCCAAAGCCTATGTAATTCCAACAAAATATTTTGCAAGTTAAAATTTTTAACTTCAGAACCCAGTTTTAAATGTAAAATAAGAGGTTGGGGAAATAGCTCCGTGGCACAAGTGCATGCCTGGGAAGTACAAGGTTGTGAGTTTGAACCCTGGTCCTGCATAAATAAAAATAAGCAAGCTAACTGGCACCATTTCCTTCCAGAGTTTTTGTCTTTTTGAGACAGGGTCTCACTATGCAGTTCAGGTTGGCCTTGAGCTTACTTTTGTAGCCCA
>PVKN010006631.1:0-22292 GCA_004027915.1 Capromys pilorides
AGACAGAGAGAGAGACAGAGAGACAGAGAGAGATAGAGAGACAGAGAGAGAGACACAGAGAGAGACAGAGACAGAGAGAGAGACAGAGAGACAGAGAGAGATAGAGAGACAGAGAGAGAGAGACAGAGAGAGACAGAAAAAGACAGAGAGAGACAGAGAGAGACAGGGAGAGAGAGACAGAGACAGAGACAGAGCGAGAACACACACAGGGCATGGCTCAGCAGCATAAGCACCTGCCAGGCAAGTGCAAGGTCTTGAGTTCGAACCCCAATACTGCAAAATCAAACAAACAAATAAAGAAAAAACATTGCAAATTCTAGGGAGCTACAAAATCTTGTAGCAGGAGACCAGAGCTGCCCAGCTGGGCCGCATGGACGGGCTTCACCCCATGGACCATTGATGATGTTGAAAATGGAGCTCCAGGTGGGTGGTACGGTCAGGGAACTCACGATGCTGTCTGGGTGGGAAAACTAAGGTGACGCCAAGCCTGGGCCCCGATATGTCCCCTCGGATATTGATGTTGGGCTGTCATGTCCTTTTTGGTCAATTCAGTAGGCAGCAAAAATGAAAAATATCTTAGAAACCAACTCCCCATCTTTGATGTTCGGTAACTCTCTTGCACTCTGTTTTTTTTTTAAACTTTAGTTATTTATTTCTATTGTGGCTGGCACCACAGCTGGCCTGCCTCCTAGCATCTATCTAGAAAGACACAGAGAAAACACCAGTTTATTCGTGTCTGTCCCCAAAGGGTGGCTGGCTGCGGAGGAGTTCACAGCGCTAAATTTCATGAAAGACTGGGTCAGAGGAACACGAAGAAGGGTGGTTTTATTCAGGACCTCAGAACCTGCAAAGATCTTTTGTTGTGGTAAGAACTGACAGTAAATAAATAAATAGCACCGAGAAAACAGGAGGGGGTGAATATTGCAGCACATGAGAAAGAATGTCATCTAATTAAGAGTTTTGAAAGTACTTGAGGCAACACAACACATTTGCAAATAAAAGTCGTGCTGGAAGCTCTGCTCAACTTTGATTCAAGTTGCAGAATAAACAGAACCCACCTACTTTGCCAGATGTACTGGTATTGTGTTTGGATTTGTTTTATTAATAGTACTTGGTAACAAATGCGTGAAAAGAAGATAAATTGAATTAACCTTCCACAGTCCACTAACTACGGCTTTCTTTAAAAAAACTTGGGGGGCCGGGGAGAGAGCTCAGTAGAATAAGTGCTTGCCTGGTAAGTGCAGGGTCCTGAGTTCAATCCCTGGCACTGCAAAGAAAAAAAACCGAGAAGATTTTTTTTTTTTTTGTGTGTGTGTGTGTGTGTGTGGGACCAGGGTTTGAACTCAGTACCTTGCACTTGCCAGGCAGGCACTTGTGCCACCGAGCTATCTCCCCAGCCCCCTGCAAATTGCATGCTTGACATCCAATTTTTAGCGATCTCATGATATCCCTCAATTTCCTCCATCTAAGTCTGTCTGTTGGAGGTGAAAATTCAACGTGTGAAATGGGGGATCAGACACAACCGCTTAAGGGATAAACGCCCACAGTTATGTAACAAAATTAGCATTTTTGGGTGGACAGATCTATGTAAACATGAAGCCGTCCTATACACACATGCTTTAATTTTCTTTAAATGTGAATGTATTTCTTACAGAAATAAATATAAAAAGCATCTATTTTATGATGGCATATAAACTGAATCATGTTTAATGCTTACAATATGGTAACAAGACTCTATTTTCAAATTATCGACTTTTTAATAATTTACACTCATGCGTTATATCCACAATGGCTTATACTGGCATAAGATTCATTAATGTGCACTTTGAAACTTGGTGATAATTTATGAAACTCAGTAGTAAAGTATGCAAAAAAAATCATTATAATATCTTAGCACAGAATACTCCAAATATCTCAAATATTACAAAAAAAGTTGTTAGCAATTCCTTAACATGGAAAGTTCTGAACTATTGGACCATATATATAATTACTATCTCTTTGTGTAATGAAAAGAAAGATCTCTACTAATGATGTTTAGACAAGAAATCATGTCTGCATCTTAGACTCTGAACAACTATGATGAAGACAACATTATGCAGTGTATTTCCTATTGTAAAAAATAAAAATAAATAAATAACAAAAATACTCATTTTATAACTGGAAAAAAAAGATTTTTTTTTCGTTAAGGAATACACATAATTCAAGTCAGTTATATGGAGAAAATAATAATGAGTACGAAATGATTTTGATTTTCAAAAATAAACTACAAATGAATGAGATAAGGCTACTTGGTGAGGTGAAGGATTTTCTCTCTTTAATTAATAAACCGGATTGCAGGGCTTTCCCCCAACATTTATTTACACTAAATCTTTCAGGAGGATAATTTCTGTGATTTTGATTCTTTTTTTTTTTTAAATCAATTTCATCTTAGTAAATATGATTATAAACTCAAAAATGAGAATTCCAAGCATGTTCTAGTAATTTTATTGAATTAACACATTATTGGGTTTGATTTTTAGTAAGGGTCTACAGGGTCTCACTACACTGGGATTACAGGCACACACCACCGTGCCCGGTGTCAATCTCAGTCTGAATCTCAATCTCAATCTCAATCTCAATCTCAATCTCAGTCTCAGCGCATCCCAGGGAAGGAGCTGGTATGGCGCATGGGGATCGAACCCTGGTCCTCGCAAGACTCTTCCTACGTAATTTCTGTCCATCGTGGTCTTTGGTCCTGATCTGGTGGTTAACATAGATCTTTCTTATTCTGGATACAAGCAGTGCCTCATGGTCTCATAAATTAGGAGGTGATATATAAAACTGACGTAGTCTAAAATGCCTTAAGTGTTCAGGCTATTGGATATAAACTTCACTCAGACAAGAAAGAATGCTACAAGGGAGACCAAGCTCAAAAGGATTGCATTTATTAAATCTATATCCCTAGGACGCACCACCCACCGTCGTGGTCTTAGCTTGTCCTGGCGTTAATTGTCTACGTTTTCTGAGTCATTGATCCTATAGCGAGCTTTGCATTTTTGCGTTACCTGGGATTTCTGCTGCTGTAACTGCTGCGCTTCCTCTTGACATGGCATATTGTCTTGGCTCCAATTCTGGCATTGTTAGCCTTCTATCTGTGCTGGTTGGTTTCTTTGCCTGGGTTTCTAAAATGATGTTGTGTTTCGGAATGAGATTTTTAAAATGATCAGCACATTTGTAGTATGTGAACTTGACATTCTTCTTATGGAACAGGTTTGTGAGCATCACGGAGCAGGATTGTTCAAATCACTTATTGATTTGGCCCAAGATTTCCCTACACAGCTCGGGCTCCTAGTGATTGTCCTGTCTCAGCCTCCTCAGGGCTGGGGGTCCAAGTACGTGTGCCAGTGGTATCAGGCTTTGAACCCAGGTCCTTGTGCTTGCCAAGCAGGTGCTTAATCCACTGAGCTACCTCCCCAGCCCCTGGATTTTTTTAAAAAAATCCCTTTACATTTGTACCTTTCGCCCTCTCTCAATTCCTCTGTTCCTCTTTCCTCTTCTGTCATTTCCATCTACCACGAAAATATTCTCAGCGCACCTCAAAACATGGACAGCGTTTTCTTTTCAAGGAAGTGTGCAGGAAACCTCTTAGGTCTATGGGGAAGAAAATTCCCAGGCCCTTCGGATGTGACACAGGGTTGGCCCTGTGGACGCTTGTGAGGTGTCCCTGGAAGCAGGGGATCCTGCCCTCTTCGGGCAGACTTTGTGGTGTTGCTGTATCCTGGTTGGATTGAGCCAGGGAGGAGCAGGGGCTGAGGATGCAGGGAAGAGGCAGGTGTGTACTGTGAGCTGGGCCAGGCAGGAGGCCCACACTTCCCTCTGTCCTCTGCAGAGAGAAGGATACCCAGAGAGGAATCTGCCTTATGCTATGAGATGGCATCTAATGTTTCGGCTCTTATGTGTAATCTCCCAAGCCCCAGGAAGTCACAGCATGGAGCACTGGCTTTTGGTCCTGTCCGGACCTGGCTCATATTAAAGAGCAGCAGGTGGGATTATGGAGGAAACATGACTGCCATCTTTAAAGATGACCACCAGGACCTCAGCTGGACCAATGTCCACTGTCCAGGGAGAGTTGCCCTGTGGTCCTTTACACGCCGGGACCCATGCTCAATCCGGGGGATCATTTTTATCTACTCAAATGCACAAACAGTACCCCAGCATTCAGATCAAAGGGCATAAATACTACCACTGGCTATCAAATTTATCTTGGCTATTTTTGTTGAAAATTTGTAATTCCCCCACAATTTTCAGTCCTACCAGTAAATATGTATTAGAATATCTAAGGGTGGAATTATCAGCTATTTTTAGAGAGGTTTCTATTTTGTAAGAAGTAAATACTGAATTATTCATTTTATTTTATTTTTTTGTTTTTAAGAGTAAAAATAGCAGAAACAAAGAGAAAAAGAGTAACAAGAAAGAGTTCATAGAGTACAGAACTTCAAAACAGGAACAAAAGCTTAGCAACGGTTGTATTCCATCTCTTCACCACCAAATATGTTTAGATTAATAGATATAGGTATGTAGGACTGGTCAAATAATTAACCATTAACCCTTTCAGTAAGCCTTAAATTTTTTAAACTCTTCCAAATGTATTTTGTATTGAAGTCACTCTTCTAAAAAGATTTATAGGGCCCGTGATGCAGAAGGAATTATTAATGTTAAATGGCCCTTTGCTTGTTACGATTTGTGTGTCATGTTATCCGTGAGCACAGTGCTCATGATTTTTTTTTCTTGAATTATTTAAGGGTTTTGCATTGTATTGATTTCCCAGGATCTTACTTGAAGTCCGGAACATACATTGGTGTAGTGGATGTGGACGCCATTTTTGTTGTTTTGCAGGGAGGCATTTCACGTGGTGTTAAAAGTGACCATAGGCAGGATGGTCACCCTGTAGGTGTCCTGCCTGGGTTTGTGTTCTCATTGCAGCTTTGAAGAGTAGCGCAATACTGTACGTAGCGAAGCTCTATTTCCTGTGATAGGCATTTAGATCTTGTGTGTTAATTTTAGGATACGTTGTGTCATGGCATGGAAGCACAACTCACAAATCCATTTTATTTTATTTTATTTTATTTTATTTTATTTTATTTTATTTTATTTTATTTTATTTTATTTTATTTTATTTTATTGTGTATTTTAGGGGAGGATCTATAAGCTCCATAGGGTTTCACTCCATAAATCAGATGCGTGGTGATCCTCCTGTGTTCAGCCTCCCAGGAGCTGGGATTACAGACGCCGCCCCAACACCTGGTCTCCGTTCCCATCTCAGCGCTCCGTGGGGATGGGGCCAGCACGGCAGGCCGGGGATTGAACCCCTGACTGCTACGCCTGCTTGCAGGCGCTTTCATCCGCTGAGCTGTTCGTCTGGCCCACGCAGTTTACTTTAATGAGCAAGAGTTATGTAACATACCTGTACACATCACACGTGATCAAATGCAGGGCGGTTCCAGTAGCTATGTGGGTTTTAATGCATCTAAATACACGTCAGATTGTTCATACAACAAACGCGGTTTTCTTTGGAGGGACACAATTATCGAAATGCTAGAAATACCTTGCTCTGATCCCGTGGCATCACACCCCGCGATTAATTGCTAAAAGACTTCTAAATAAGAAAATAAAAGACATAACTCTTCTGAATTGGTATCTTTTCATGAGTATTGTCCTGTTATTACAAAGAAATCTTGTAAATTTAAGTTATTCTTTTAATTTTCCAACATTTTGGTCTGTATTGATTTGCAAAAGCATACAATTATATCAACCTCCTAGGAAATATTTTAAAAGTTGGCAGCACACTTATGTAAAGGTATAGAACGTGCATAAGATCACAGCATTCAGTCCGGTGGCGGTCAAGCACATACATGAACGTGCATGCACATATATGCCTATGCATGCATGTATGTGTATTTGTCAGTTCCTAAAGGCGTTTATGTGTGTCTCTGCAGAAATCAAACCTGCAGATGAAATTATTTGAGTCACGTGTTGAGTTCGGGTTTCTGATTTGCATTTGTGTTACCGTGATTTGTATTTCTTGCTTCCTGGCTTCACTGGTGTTTGGGGGCCAGCTGTGGACTGTACTATTAATGAAGGGACTTTGTCTTTGAAGAAGAAAATATCTAGTATTTTTCAGGTCTGAAAATATGGAAGACAGTGAGCTGCAGCTCTGGCCTGATGCTGTTGGGGACAGCAGATATTACCTTTGCATGAGAAGCTTGGATTACACAGTGGAGGAAACAGATTGGCTAATCCTGTCTCTTCTGGTAATCTTCATCCTGAAGATCAATTCAGAATACTGAAAGAAACCTAACTGCCGAACTTTATGTGTGAGACTCGTTTTAATTTTATTCTAGCTCTGACTCCCAAGTTCTACTATGACACTTGCGTTTTAGAGAAATGGATCCTAAATCCCAGAGTCTTTTATTAATATATATATTTTTAGCAAGAAAGGCCCCGAGTGTGTCTCACTCCGTGGATCTTTCAGACTGAAATTCAGCCCTGAATTCGTCTTCGCCGGCTCTGTGGTTCTTATTGATGGCTGCTTTCCGTTTATTTAGGCTGAATCTCTGTCTTTGCAGCCTCACCTCCCATGGGATGGCTTTCTGTATCCCAGCGGTTGACTGGGGCTGCAGCCGCACTTAGCTGCCTATTTGTGGCAGGAAACGACCTTGACATAAATCAAGACACTATGAGAAGGATCACACAAATTGCAAACCCACATAATGATTTTACTCTCCTAGTTTTAGGATTATCGGGAATCTGACCGTACTCGGCTGGATCCAAGGCAGAGTGGCACATGGCAGAAGGCAGCAGTTCATGGCGGTGGAACAGCAACAAAATGGTAACAGAGGCAACCGACCAATCCGGGCAGCAGACAGCAACAGTGTGAGTCTGTCTCTCTGTCTCTCTTATAATACATTCAGGCTCTCTGCCTCAGCCTGTCTGCCCTAGGTTACACCCATAATCTCTACAGTACCAAGATCCATAATCCCAGCAGTACTAAAAGCCATAATCCCAGCAGTATTAAAACACGTAATCCCAGTGGATCATGAGTTAGTCTCAAACTCTCGAAGCCCCCGTCCCAAGACCGCGTGAGGCGTTGGGGGAACCCCCAGACACAAACCGTAACCCTGACTGAAGTAAGAGTGTCTTGCAAAATTGATTCAGTTGTTCTGTTGCGAAGCTCATCAATACTTTAACCCTTGCAGGCGCTCATAGCCCATGGGCTACCAGGGCGTCAGGGCTGTCTGGACAAAGCAGGTCACAGAAGCTTGGTGCTTGGGAATGGATCTGTTTCCAGATCCTGTTCTCTGGTGCCTGCCTGCCATGCCATGAAAAGTTCTGTTCCTCTGGATCTGTGTATCGTGTTGGCCCTGCCTGTGCTCCCAGGGACCGGGATCCTGCTTTCTGTCGTCTGTCCCTGGGGACAAAAGGAGCTCCCATTCTATCCAAAATTGTACCATTTTTCTGACAGCAGAATCTTGTTCCTGTGAAGAAGGAGTATACAAAAGGAAGGAAACATAATATACTAAGGGCCGTTATTATATTTATCCAGGTACTCCTGGCTTGTTTTATAGGACATTTGTTTTGTTTTGTTTTTTGTCTTTTTGAGACAGGGTCTAGCTATGCAGCTCAGGCTGGCCTTGAGCTCACTTTTGCAACCCAGGCTGGTCTGGAACTCACACCGATCCTCCTGCCTCAGCCTCCCAAGAGCTGGGATTACAGGCGTGTGCCACCACGCCTGGCTTATGTGACCTTAACAGATTTGGATAAGATAAAAACTTCAGAATTTATTTATTTGTTTGTTTATTTTTGCAGGACCAGGGATTGAACTCAGGCCCTTGTGCTTGCCAGGCAAGTGCTTATGCTACTGAGCTATCTCTCCAGCCCCTTTTTCTGTTTTTTGTTTTTTGTAAAGAATAGAAACTAGTGACAGTAGAGCCGGCCAAATAGCTCAGCGGATTCAAGTGCCTGCCTAGGCAGATGCGGCAGCGGCTTGGGTTTGAACCCTGGTGTGCCATATCAGCCCCAACTCCAGGGAGTGCTGAGCCGGTGATTGAGACTGGGCGTGGTGGCGCGCGCCTGTAATCCCAGCTCTAGCGACGCTGAAAACAGGCAAATCACTATGAGTCTGAACTAGCAGTGAGACCCTGTATGTCCTGTAGATCCCTGCTAACAATGTATTAAAAAACATTGTGTCAAAATAGTGATAGAAAAGAACAACGTTGGAAAATAATGCAAAATTTCACCAAACAAAGTCATGGGAACTCAGCAGTGGTTGTCGTGTTACATGGCACCATCTTTAAATCCGTTGTCCAGGTTACCAGATATGAAAGTGGAAGATTTCTTTAAAGGAAGAAAAAACAGGGGCTGGGAAGATAGCTCTGTGGCAGAAGTGCCTGCCTGGCAAGTGCAAGGTTGTGAGTTCGAAACCTGGCCCCGCAAAAAAAAAAAGAAAAATAAAAGAAAGAAACAAAATAGTAACAGAAAAGTTGTAATAAATTCAAAAGAAGAAAAAAATATATAAGGATAAAAAATATTTTAAGTATTGACTGTTTCTCTCAAAAGGCCAACACAGTCATGTTGAACCCTTCCTACTTTGCATGCATTGTGGGCCAGGGACGGCTAATATTGATTTTGTGCCTCTCCAGCTTTTTCTGTACCCAACTTGAGATGACAGAGTCTGGAGGATTTTGTGCAACTTTGTTGGTGGGACAAAATATATCCGCAGAAACTTTCAGTACGTTTCATGACGCGAGTATCGCTTTATTACAAAATAAGCCTGGGCCGAGACGGTTTTACTCTCTTGAACCAGGGCTAGTGGAAAGGCTTTGAAAATGCTTAACACAATATGGAAGACATGAGAGCTTTTAAATTTGATTTTCACTTGCACAGTTTTTAATTTATGATGGTGTTATTGGAGCATAATTCCATCTCAACTCAAAGCGCATCCCTACAAGACTATGGTGAATGTGTTACAGAGCTCAAGAAGAGCAATGTAAGCTGTTACAAGTTATCTAGAGATGGCCAGTTCACATGTTTTGCATTAAGATTTAATAGTCAATGCAGGGCTGGGGGGCTGGGGAGATAGCTCCGTGGCACATATGCCTGCCTGGGGAGTGCAGGGTTGTGAGTTCGAACCCCGGTCCCGCAAAAAATGAAAATAAAAAAAAAATAATAAAAGCAGGGCCCCATGACAGGTTAATGTGTACAATGAGATGGAAATAAGAAAAAATGGTAACAAATCCCAGGGAAGGAGGCACAGGTTGAAGATGCTGGTGTGCGTGGCCTTCACTAGAATATTCATCCAGCACTTTAACCTTAAGACTGCTTTCCTGTCCTGGGACCCTGTTTCTTAATCCCAGTGTAAGAAGAGTTCAGAACTGGTGAACACCGGGAGCCATTTCTCCTCCTGCAATTTTTTTTTGTGCCAACAGGGAGAGTTTGCTGAGGGACAAGAGGCGGTTCTCAGGTGGGGTCAGGCCTTCAAGTGGAGGCCCAAGTTTCTTTATAAGGAATTATTACAGGGAAGAGACGGGTCCCTGCAGACTCTGCCTGGTGGGAAACTCACCCCTCTACCATTCTGTTCCACACTGCTCTTCCACACAAGATAAATTATCATACAACAACCATGGATTTTTGCAAACATTTTTTTTTTTTTCTTGTGGCATTTCTAGAAAATAAACGATGCCATTCCCTGACTCCTTCTGCAATGGTAGCAACTGGTCGATGTGGAACGGGAAACCCCATCCCAGGCAGGAAACTGAGAGCGTGGATTCACCGCAGCAAACGCATCAACCTGAAGGCCATCAGGCCGTGTCTGAGTCCTTCCTGGGATTTCGGAGGTGGGGATTGCACCGCAGTCCCCGGTGCCTGAGTTGCTTGGTTGAATCCTGTGGTTTAATCAACTGAGCTACCTGCCAAGCCTGGGAGCAACCAAAATGCCCATCACCAGAGGAACGGTTGAGGAAGATGTGGTGTTTTTATGCCACGGAATATTACTCAGCTGTGAAGAATGTTCTGGGGTTTCTGGGCCTCAAAGCCATGGAGAGAGTGGTTGTCTCTTTGTGCGTTAAATTCTAAGAAGGAGACTTTTAAATCAAGGCCGAGCTGGAAGAGGGATCGCGTGGAGGAGCAGTAAAATGTAGATTAAGAACCTCACCCTCCACTGCGCATCTCAGATGTGTACGTGACACTTGGTGGCTGGTCTGCCGTGGTGGGTTGTAGAGACCAGAGACATGCAAGAGGTCTGTGGCGTGTGCAGGAAACATATGTGAGTGAAGAGGTGCCGAGGAACTCCAAGATTACATCTCCTTGGCCCTGCATCCAGTTTTCACTCTTTCTGTCCTCCACCCCTTCCTCCTTTCCTCCCTTCCTCTCCCCCCTTCCTTCCTTCTTTTCTTCCTCCCATAAATTTTCTCTTCCTCTTCTCTCTTTCTCCTCCCCTCCCATCCTTTCTCCTCCCCTCCCTTTCACTATTCTATGCTGTTCCTCTTTCTTTCTTTCTTTCTTTCTTTCTTTCTTTCTTTCTTTCTTTCTTTCTTTACTTCTTTCTTGTGGTCTTTGGGATTGAACTCACCTTTCTTATATTTGAAGGTTCTTATTATGTTTTATTTACTTTATATTTCATTTTCAACAAAAAAATACTATAACATTCTTTATAGCTGAGTAATATTCCATTGTGTAATAATACCACGTCTTTCTCAATCATTCTTCAGATGATGGGCATTTTGGTAGTTTCCAAGATTTGGCTGTTACAAATTGGGCTGCTATAAACATAGGTGCACAGATATCGCTGTGATATGATGCTTTCAGTTCTTCTGGGAAAATTCCCAGTAGGGCGATAGCTGGATTGAATGGGATTTCCAGTTCTAGTTTTTTAAGGAGCCTCCACACCACTTTCCATGATGGTTGCACCAATCTGCATTCCCACCTGCAGTGGAGAAGGGTTCCTTTTTCCCCACAGCCTCTCCAACATTTGTTGCTCGTTGATTTCTTTATGGTAGCCATTCTATCTGGGGTGAGATGAAATCTAAGTGTTGTTTTAAATTTGCATTTCATGAATGAGGATGTACAGTGTGCCTAAGGAGACTCACCTAGAGAGAAAACATTGTCTCAGGCTTTCACAGAGAGCAAGCTGGTCAAGCAATGACCGTGACTCATCCAGACGGCTGACACCGACAGCAGTTCTACAAAGCATTGTACATGATTTCAGGGTAAATCCTGAGCGGATTTGACTGACCTTGGGAGATATAAAAGTTACAGGTTTTGTTTTACAGGTCTTGCTTTAACTTGCCCTTTGTCACCCAGCAGGAAAGTTTAACCATGAAGCATAAAACATAAAGGTAGATTAGAATGCTGAGCTGTGAAAGGCTCAAGTTAACAGCTTCTGACACTGCCAGTTCTGCTTCTAACCCACTGCGATTATGAAATCCTGGACTATGCGTACAACTACTTTCTGTTTGTTCAGTGTGAAGAAAGATTTGTACCGTAGTGTTTAGAAAAGTTATCATGTCTTCACCTTGTACTCTGAACACCTACCATGAAGACAACGACATGCACTGTATCAGTTAATGCGGCTGTCCTGCTATCATGGTTTGAAACTGCCTCATTGCTATGTCTTTCTTAATGAAATCAACAAAATAAAAACAAAATACAATAAAATAAAATTTAAAAAGAAAAAATACTATAACAAAAACACAGAATTTCAAAACAAGGTGATATTTGTCTTTCTTCTTCTTTGGACTGAAGTATTTTTTTGCTCTTTTAAGGAGAGCAAAAATAGTCAAAGATAATTAGAAACTGTGCTAAATTTCAGTAAATGAAACAACAGGTATTTAATACTGGTTTTTGGTTGCATATTGTTGTCTTCACACTAGTTGCTCAGATGAGCAGGTATAAGTTTGAGACATTGGCCAATGTAGGTGCTGCATAGGCGGTGCACAGGGGCCAGGGTTCGATCCCCCTCCTGCTGTACCAGCCTGGCCCCTGGGGCGCACTGAGAGGACAACTGAGACTGGACATGGTGGTGCGCACCTGTAATCCCAGCGCCTGGGAGGCTGAAAACAGGAGGATCACTATGAGTCCAATCTACGTAGTGAGACCCTGAGGACCCTGTATCAAATACATTAAGTATATATGTCAAAGAATTATAAAAAAGTAACATGAAGACAGAGGAAAAATTAAGCATTACCCACTCCTTTCCATAGGCCAACAGAAATTGCAGGACAGTTGTCTCAGCCTTCCTGTGTATATATGTATTGTTTGGCTTTTGGGTCAGGAAAGAGACAGGAAATATCAAAGAGGCCTCTAATGGGGGCACAGGGAAGATTACAGGAGGGAGAGAAGATACTTGATGGCTTTGGGATGTCATCTTGCAAATAGGTTAGAAGCAGGTGAGGAGTCACCCCCAGGAAAACCCTTTTTGTTTCCCAGAATTAGGGGGAGGAGAAGATGGATTTGCACTGCATGTAAGCTCAATAGCTGTATGTTTTCATGGGTGATCTCTGTCGTACGAATCCAAGTTGATTTTCACATTGACAGTTGCAAAAATTTTTAAGGATTTTTTTTTCTTTTCTTGAATTATTTGGTACAGGGGCTCAGTATGCAGCTCAGACTCCTCGGGATCCTCTTGCCCCAGCTTCCGCAGTACTGGGATTACAGCCCTGGGCCACCACGCCCGCTTTTGGGGCAGCAAGGCATGCCTGGAGCTCCAGGGTCAGGCAGTGCCGGGGATCGAACTCTGGTCCTTGCGCTTGCCAGGCAGGCACCGGTGCTTGGACTCTGTTCCCAGCCCCAACATTGGTATCATTTTATGTTATTTTCATCAAGGACCTTTGCCCCCTGCCTCATCATTGACTGTACGATGAGAAATTATAAGCTGGTTTTGGATGTTTTTCCCTATGAAATCAACCATGACCCATCTGTCCATCTGTTCATCCGTCCATCTGTCTGTCTCTAACATGGTCCATCCTGTTTTGCTGGGACTCCCAGGAAAACACAATGAGACAGAAAGCTGGCATGAAAAGTTCCTGCAGAAATTCTAGAATATGAATGGAAATACTCTGGGGTTGTACAGAGTTACTTAAATAAAAATAGAGGGGAGACACATTGGATTAGCTGATGGTTCCTCATTAAATATTTATGCTTCTGGAAGAGACTGTCTCATTGGCTCACCGCTGTGGAGTGTGTTGCTGGGCGAGGATTTTTTAGTCACTGAGGAAGGTCTTTGCTGAAATATAAAGTGTGGCCCTGGCCTGCAAGAGAGATGGGTGGCGAGGAATTATCTTTCTCAAAAGGAGCTTGTGATCCAGAATGCTTGACTTTCGTTAAAGTATCAAACGCTAACGAAGCCTCTGCCCTGCATGACCACGCAGCTGTCCCTCCAAGAATTAAAGGTATTCACTCAGGAAAACTGTGACAATGAGGTGGCATGCCAACTTCTTCATGCTCAGACATCACGACGAAGCAAATGTCAAACCTGGATTCCCACCTGCGACATCGCTCTCTGTGACGGAAGAGCTCAGGGGAGATGGAACATGCTTTCTTGTCTTTTCCTCCTCCTCCTCCTTTTCAATCCCGGTGTCTCTCGAGGTTGGATTTTCTGTGGGACAGAGACTAGAGACATCAGGAGAATGCCACACATTTCCTGGACTGGAACCTTTCAAGTTCTACCGCAGCAGCTTTGTTAGAGCCCTCTTTCCATGACTGGAGGTCCTCGCTATTAATTTTCTTTCCTTTTTTTTTAAGAGTTCCTGATATTTTTTTTGAATATGTAAAATTTTATTTCAAAGAGTAAAAATAGCAGAAACAAAGATAGAAAAAGAGTAACAAGCAGGAGTACATAGAGTACAGAATTTCAAAATAAGAAAAATTTAACAAGGATTGAATTACTTATTTCCACCACCAAATCTGTTTGGATGAATAGATATAGGTATGTGAGATTGGTCAAATAATTAAACATGAACACTTTAACACTTTCAACCTGAAGTCATATTCCACGGTCCAAAGCTCTGTGGTGGAAGCTTCTCTGCTGGAGGGTTGAGAATGTAAATCAACAGACCAAAAATTGGAGAAAAAGAAGGGCTACGAGGATAGCCAACATTTTGACCCTAGCCCTTCAAGGTCAGTGAGGACTCAGGACATAAGAGAACCTATGTCATTACATCCTATAACTCAGAGGTTTCCCAAATTTTCTGCTCGAGGAGATTAAGGGACCTCAGACGAAAAGGATAAACCAAGTATAGTGGGCCTAAGGAGAGTCACCTAGAGAGAGGACATTCTCTCAGGCTTTCACAGAGAGCAAACTGGTCGAGCAATGGCCATGACTCATCCTGGTGGCTGACACTGGCAACAGTTCTACAAAGCACTGTACATGGTTCCAAAGTTAATCCTGAAGGGATTTGCCCCTGGAAGATACAAAAGATGAATGATCTGTTATACAGGTCTGGCCTTAACTTGCTCTTGATCACCCAGCAGAAAAGCTTAATTATGAGGCATAGAACACAGAGCTAGATTAGTATGATGAGCTGCAAGAGGCTTAAACCAACAGCCTCCAACACTGCCAGTTTCAGCGGTAGCCCACTGCAATTATGGAACGTTGGACTATGGATACAACTAGTCCCTCTTTGTACAAAGAGAAGATTAAAATTGTTTTCTTGTTTTTTTCTTTTTTTCCTCCCCTACTAATATAGATTAGAAAATTTATCATGTCTACACCCTGTGCTCTGTATAACTACTATGAGGGCAACAATATTCAATGTATCAATTATTATGAATGCACTAATAACATGTTGTGAGACTATCATATTGTTATTTCTTATTAAAAATTAAAAAATAAAAATAAAAAACTAAAAAAACAAAAAAAAAACAAAACAAGAAAACAAACAAACAAAAAAACCCCCCAAAAACAAACTAACACGAAAACCCCACAGCTGTGTGGTGGCCACCAGAGGTGCACAGCCACCACCCAGAGAACCTTTTGCCCTGCTATGCTGGGCTGTTGTGAACCATCCTGGCATATAATCTGACATTGTATAATCTGACATCATACAATCCAATGTCACATAATCCCACATTGTATAATCCGATGTCATATAATCCAATATCATATAATCTGACTTCCTATAATCCCAGGATGTCATTACCCTGTGGACACACCAGCACCAGCAGTGCTTTCTTCTCCTGAAATCACCAGTAAGGAAGGTGGAGACCTTGAGGCTTCTGGGCTCTTGTCCATATTTCAGAGCCTGTCATGTCAGCGGATATTTGAATGCAAGGTGTTTTGGGTTGGAAATGCAAATTGTGCATCAGAGTTCAAGTCCAACTAGGGGAACTGAGAACACTAGAAATATCCTGTGTCAATATGAGAGAGAGAGAGAGAGAGAGAGAGAGAGAGAGAGAGAGAGAGAGAGAGAGAAGCAGAGTGAGAGACAGAGATAATTTCAAGATAGATGGAAAGAAAAGTAGATTCAGAAAAGAAATTGAATTTTCTCATGCCATGTGTACAAACGCCATACAAGAAAGGGAAGCATTATATAATATGAACTTCTACTAATAAAAAAATAAGCAAAGAGCTAAGTTAGTGGCTTGGCGGGAAGCTCCAGACCTCAATTTTCAGTGACACATGAAGAACTGTGCCCGAGACCTAAAGGGAAGTTGTGAAACTCCGTGGTCCATCAGAAAAAATCCTTGCTTTCTCTCCTACTTTTCAGCGTGTATATTTTGTTGCTTATCAGACTGAAGTTGAAATTAATGACACAAAATTTTTATCACCAACGCCAACTGGAGAAGGCATGGGTGCCTCAGTCTGAAGATTTCAGACCTCTGTCCCACTCAGGATAAAAAGCAAGGCTAAGCCAAATAAGGCGATACAAGTATTTACAGAATGTCTGTAATGTCTAAGCACACAGTATACATGGGGATTTTATGGACCACATAAAGCTCAGGCATGCTTGAATGCCTTCAATTAACTTGAAATTAGAGGGAAGGCATTGGTCCAATGAGGATATTGTTTGACAATATAGGGTGGATTAGGGGAAACACAAACAATCCGAGAAATTTACAGTTGTGGCAAAGCAGGGTTCTTGAATAGAACCATTTGGGATATGGTGTGAAATCCTTCCCACAGTTCTCCACCACCACAAAAGAAACTTTCTCCTCATTCTTGGTCTTATCCTGTCTATCTCCTCCCTTTTTCCACTTCTGTTCATTATCATGCTTTAAGAAAAAGAAACACAAAATGTCATAATCAAATAAGAACATAAAAGTAGCCACCACATTGTGCACATGTATCTTCAAACAGTTCCACAGTAAAAAAAAAAATTTTTTTTGGTTATCTGTTTAACTTTTGTCAGAATCTTTCTGATTTATGTTGTGTACTCAAAATTTGAATTTTTCTTTTATTTCTCCTGATCGAACTCAGGACCTTGCACTTACCAGGCAGGCGCTTGTGCCCCTGAGCTCTCTCCCCGGCCCCCACCCTGCAGTGTGCATATTGATGTATTTTGGTAGTCTATATTACTTATAATTTGAGAAAGTGTCACAGAAAAAAAATAGGTTTACAAAATGATGCGCTCTCTTTTCCGTATATTGGAATGGCATGAGACAGCCTCTGTCTGTTTCTATCTTTGTCTGTCTTTGTCCCTTTGTCATTCTCTGTATCTCTCTCTGTTTGTCTGTGTCTCTGTCTGTCTGTCTGTCTGTCTCTCTTTCTCTGCCTCCTTCAGCCCTCTCTGACTTTTTGATTTTTCATCTTTTGCATGCCTTTCTATGAGTTAATTCTTCCTCCCTATGGTGAAAATCAATGTGAAATTCCTGTCTGTGCCCGGATCTGGGTGTTATTTGCCTACCCTGAGGACGTGGACTTTAATGGTATGTGGTCCACCGTGGACATGGCATGCCGGGTCCACCCATTCCGGGGAGCTCACTCTGTGGCTTGGGGTGTGTCACTGAGGTGAGGGTTTTTCTTGGCAGGTCGTTCATGGGAATGAAAAGTTGAACAATGGTTAGTGAAAGACTACAAAAGACAACAGATGAATAATAGGGTGTAAGAGTGAAAGACTTGCGGGGATTCTGGCAAAACAGAGTCTGGAAAACCTTAGCTTAGTAAAAGGAAACTTTCTAGCAGAGCGGAGGCTGGTTATGACTTGCAAGTTTTGAAGACCCACATTCATAGGGAGCAAGAGCCAGGGCGAGTGCTGGCTTTCAGTCCTGAGTACACTGAGTGTTAGGTTTGTGTCTAGTTGTCCCCCAAAAGCCTCATGCAGTCACAAGGTGAGGATGTCTAGAGCTTGAGATTAACTCAAATTATGAGATTATGGGTGATCATCCACTGGGATTATGGGTTTTAGTTCGGCTAGGATTATGGGTGTGAGCGCTCTGCCTGTCTGTAAAATGAGAGACAGAGAGACAGACTCTCTCTCTGTTGCCATTGTTGCTGTTCCACCACCATGGACAGCTGCCCTCTGCCCTGTCCTCTCTGCCTTGGAGCCAGCAGAGTATGGACTGAAACCTCCAGCAACTGGGAGCTAAATCAACCTCTCCTTCCTTCATTTTAGGGGTCGGGTATGTGTCCCGGCAGCGAGAGAAGAGTAACTAAGACCCTGAGAAAGAAGTGACAGCTGTAGATTATAAAGAAAAATAAATTTATGAATGACATGAGGGTGTTTCAGGATCCCTTTTATAACTTTTATACCTTAACAATGAGGTAAGGATTTCCCATGACTTCAGGGGAAATCATGTAAGGACTACACATTAACCCTGGGTCCGTGGTGAGGGCTTAACACCGGGTCCAATCAGTAATCAAAAGCACCGCCTGCCTTATTGTAAAATGGGCTTTGTGTTAAATGCCCCTGCACTGCGAGAGGGTAACGAGAGCGTTCCGGTCATGTTTAATGTATGTGAAATGCACACATTGGATGTAGCACATGTGGTTTTCAACATTAATTAATTAGGCACAGGGTCTCGCTATGCTGCTCAGACTCATAGTGATCCTCCTGCCTCAGCCTCCCCAGTGCTGGGATTACAGGTGTGCACCACCGCATCTGGACTCGGTGGACGGCCCAGCACCCACCGTAGGGACTGCATACGGTTCCAGGGATGGAATCCGTGTCCTTGCGCTCCCCAGGCAGGCACTCAGTCCGCTCAGCTATCTCCCCAGCCCCTTAAATTCACTGTGGATTTAAGATACTTTCAGATTAAAATGGCTTTTACCCGGATGGAACTAATTAGCTGTTGAATAGTAGAAAAGACCCACAGTCTTCAATAACATGCTTTCAGTGGCTAAGATACAAGGTTCTGCATGTTAATAGCATTCGACGATTTTTTTTTGTTATAGTATTGTCAAAGGATGTAGTGTTTATTAGAATGCAATTTATTTGTGCATCAAAGAATATCTGTATCTCACAGGATTTTTAAAAAATTATTATTTTTTTCTAAACAAAATATTAGAAGCTTGGTGTGGTGGCGCACACCTGTCATCTTGGAACTCTGGAGAAAAGAGGCAGGAAAATTGATGGTTTCATTGTAGACTGGGCAACACAGAAAGATTCTGAATCAAAATAAAAAATAAAACGTGCAGAGAATTTAGCTTAGCTCAGTGAGATGATCCGGGTTTGGTCTCCAGCATCACACATACACAACACACACACACACACACACACATGCACACACACCATGAATTTGGAGGAAGAGAAATAGCACAAGTGAGACATAATTCCGTGTAATCTTTACTTGACAATGATTAGAAGTCATCATTCCCAATGGATGTGTGTAAGCTTCTCTCTTAAATCCATTCTGCTCATAGCTATCAAATGAACATGGCTTCAAAATCAATAAACACACAAAAACAGACATTGTTAGAATTTCATGTGCCTATAACACAAAAAAATTGGGTTTATTTTTTACCCTGTGGAATAGCGTACTTCATTTTTTTTTTTTTGCTAGAGTGGTGTGTGTGTGTGTGTGTGTGTGTGTGTGAGAGAGAGAGAGAGAGAGAGAGAGAGAGAGAGAGAGACTGAACATTTTAACCTGGACCTTTACATTAGCTTCTACATTTTCATAGCATTTGTTATCCTTATTTTGAGGCTGTCTCATCAATGACAGCCTGGGTTTGAATTTACCATTGTCCTGTGTTGCCGAAATGGAGATGTGGATTTTTTTTTTTTTTATTTAGTGCAGGGTTTTGCAGGATGTACAGGGTCTTGTCACACAGGTTGGATTTGTAGTGATCCTCCTGATTTCAGCCTCCTGAGCACTAGGAGTAGAGACTTGCACCACCTCAATCCCCCTCTCAGTGCGCCCTGGGGTTGGGGTGGGACCAGCACGCCGGGGATTGAACCCAGGCTGCCGAGCTATTCCTAAGCAGATGCTTTAGTCTGCTGAGCTATCTGGCCAGCCCGAGACCTGGATTTAGAGAGGCAGGGGGTATAACACGCTCAAATGTTGGCAGGCTTTTGTTTGCAAGTAGATTATAAATGCTATCTTGGACAATGTTTGCACAATAGCATGCGCGTGATATATTTTAAATATTTCTTCCCAGTGAAGTAAGAGTAAGTTCCCACCCAGAGGCGGAGCCAGCAACCTGTTAATAGTCGTGTGGGACTCTTCATCTACACCAATGACCCTCCGGGATTCCTCAGCTCGTGGTCCAATCATCAAGCCCCTCTCCTTCACTCCAACCAATCAGGAGGGTCCAATCTTAAATTTCCCCGCCCATGCCCTGTTCTGGTTGGTCTCCCATTGTGTCCATCTCCTTTTGCCAGTTGCCATGCTACCAGTTTCTCCCTGGGTATCTAGTGGTGCCAGTAGGGGAACGGATCCAGCGGGTGGGGGCGCTGGTGTGGGTGACGCTGGTGCTGCTGCACTTGGAAGAGTAAAAAAAATTAAGGTTTATTGAAGGTGTGATTGTTTAATTATTTGGCCAATCTTACACACCTATATCTATTAATCTAAACAGATTTGATGATGAAAACATAAAATACAACCATTGTTAAATTTTTGTTCTTGTTTTGAAATTCTGTACTCTATGTATTCTTGCTTGTTATCGTTTTCTGTCTTAGTTTCTGCTATTGTTACTCTTCAAAATAATATCAAAAAATAAGATTCCATTTAATAAAAAAAATGTCCTGCAAATATGTGTGAGGTTGAAGACTGATTTTCCCAGCGCGTACAACTAATGGCTGGATCATGTGACTTCTTGCATCACCAGGTTTAAGCGCCTGCTTGGCAAGTGCAAGAACGCAGGTTCGATCCACGGTATCTTGCTGAGCGGGGGTGGTGGCGCATTCCTATAATGTCAGCACTGGGGAGGCTGAGTCAGGAGGGTCACTATGAGTCCAAGCTGCCCAGTGAGTCCCTGTACCAAATGAATGAATGAATGAATGAATGAATGAATAAATAAATAAATGAATAACAAAATAAAAATAAAAACTCAGCGAGTTAATCACTGAATGGGTTTCCTTCTCAGTTGGCTCTTTGATATCAGAGAAATAATTGAATGGACTAGGTAACTTGGGGCTTCCTGCTTAAGGAAATGCCTTCTTGGTGATATTTGTTTGCAGCCTTCTGTCCCCAGTGTTGGCTTCTTGAATGTCACTGAGAGGACAGTGGGGACCGGAAGGCTTTCTCCCCACAGCCAACCCAACCTTCGCTGCTCTCAGTTACTGTGCCTGGGGATTCCACTACAGTTCTCTCAAGCTTCCTGCGGCAGTAGGTGGATTCTATCACTGACAAAACTTTTGAAACACAATAATCATGCCTCCTGCAAGTCTGTGTCCCCAATACGATGTTCTGTGCTTCTTTTGTGATGAAAAAGTTACCCTTGACATGCGACAAAAATCTTCATAGCCATTACAGACATTTAGGGAAAATTTAGAACCGGTGTTTATGAGAATGAGCAAAAATGTTGTACACTGGGGGAACTAAAATATTGGTCACGCTGCAACTGTCACCACTTGAAAACCTTTTAAGGAAAAATAAGAATGGTTTATGCTAGGTGCTCTTTAATTTTTAACTTTTAGTTTGAACTCATATGCATGCTGATTTTCATGAAAGAGAAGGGGCGTTTCTTTCCCTTGAAATTTAATTTCAAAAAATTAAATGGTTTTGACACAAAGCAAGTATGTCTTACAAGCACCAATGGAAAGGCTTCTCCATTTGTACAAATTCTTATTTTTCCAAAGTTTTTTTTTTTTTTTTTTAGGTAGGGCTGGAAAATTTTCGTCATATTAGGGTTGAAATTCAAAGGTTGGTCTTCATCCTTCTAGGCGCCAGACCAGCACAAGGAGGGAAAGTATCTAGAACATTCCCCAGAGAACTATGTGGAGGGCCTCCACATGGAAGGATTTCTCACCGTAATTATCAAAGGATTTGGGGCTAAAAATGGCGGATTATACTGATGCTTTATGTCCAGCAAAATGATTCTCAACAAACAACATTCATTGGCTAGGGGCACAGATGTATGTAGCCATAACATAAAGTTAATAGTAATTTGTTCCCCAAAAGAATACTTCAGACATGGAACAAATTCCTGGTTTAGAATTACGATGTAGAAATTATTTGTAAATGGAAAATTTTATATGCGACTTGTAATGAGACAAAGTAACCAAAAAGGATATAAAAATAAATTCAGGCTAAATTGTTAGCTTATATTTCATAGAAAGGTTTTCTGGTCGGGTAGATAGGTCAGCGGACTAAAACGCCGGCTTAGGCAGGCGCAGCAGCAGGGGTTACGCGTTTTGCGAGGCTGAAAACAGGAAGGTGACTGCAAGTCCTGTCTGTGTAGTGAGACCCTGTAGACACTGTACTAAGAGAAACAATTTTTCTTATGTGTCAAACAATATGTAAAATATCTCAGGAGTAGATCATTGAGGTTTACATGAGTGCACAATGTGGACTACTATTTTTTCTCATGAGCACAACTCACAATATAGCATGGGGATAGGCATTCTGGCCTCAGAAGAGCTCCCAGGAGTGTGTGTGTGTGTGGGTGTGTGGGTGTGTGTGTGTGTGTGTGTGTGTATATGCAGGATAATTTGGATGGTTGTACTGCCGATTTCTGATGGTCTTCTTTAGGGATCAGCTAATGCTTTTTTCCCTTTTTATTGTTTTTAATTTCTTGTTTTTGCTGTTTGGTTTTTGCACCAATTTTGCATGCTTGTTTCTGGTGTCTCAGGTACTCTTCTCTCTGGGCTGAGACAAATAACGGACACCCAACATGAGGGAAGGAAAGGTTTATTTAGCTCACAGTTACTGGAGGTTTCAGT
>PVKN010006632.1:0-28225 GCA_004027915.1 Capromys pilorides
CTCCAACTTTCTATTCATTCACTCATATGACAAATACTTTATAAATACCTACATGTTAAATATTGAATCAGTACTTCTCCACCACTGACCCTTGTCTCCTGGAATACTGTATCATTTTATTTGTACATATCAGTCTTATCTCCTTACAAGATTTTGTTTTCATTTTTAATACTGGGAACTGATCCCAGGGCTTCTTACATCCTAGGCAAATGCTCTACCACTAAGCTATATCTCTAGTCCTTTTTAAAACCAAATAGCAGGAGCAGGGGAGACAGCTCAGTAGAATAAGCACTCGCCTGACAATCGCAAGGTCCTGAGTTCAGTCCCCAGTCCCACAGATATTTCAGTAGACTAAAGCACCTGCTTAGGCAGACACAGTGGTCCGGGTCTGATCCCTGCCATGCTGTGCTGGCCCCACCCACGGGACATGCTGAGAGGCGACTGAGACTGGGTGTGGTGGTGGGCACCCTGTAATCCCAGTACTTGGGAGGCTGAAAACAGGAGAATCACTGTGAGTCTGATCTACATAGTGAGACCCTGTAGACCTTGTCCTAAATAAAAATAAATAACACCAGTGGATTCTTGCTCAGTTGCCCAGGTTGGCTTCAAATCTGCAACCCTCCTGCCTCCAGGCCTGTGCTCCCATACCTAGCTCACTTACAAGAGTTTCGGACCATCTCTCATCCTAACAAGTCTGTGCTCCACGCAGCCGGTGGGTTCCCAAATGGGTGCAAGGGAAGGGTCCAAAGCGGGGATGGGGGGAGGGAAGCTGGCTTCCGGTTTGCCAGAGCGGCCTCGGACACTCCGCAGCAGCTAAGCCCGCGATCCAGACACCTGCCACAGCCCTGCGGATCACTGTCCTGCCCAGCTGCTGGGCCTCTGCCCCTAGGTTCCGGGGACAGATGTGCCAGGGTGGGGCTGCAGGTGTTGTAGGCCGGCTACAGATGGAAACTGGGCCCGGGCCTCCTGGTGGCCTCCCAGAAGCCTGAGCAGGAGGGAATCTGTAAGAGGGGCTGGGGACTCTTGCTGTAGGACAGGAGGACACAGGTCCACTACAGGAGCTCAGCACCCAGCAGTGCTGCAATAAACCAGTCTGTTGGAAACTGCCCTTGGGCACCTGCCAGGCACCAGCCTAGACTGTACCAAGCCCCCAGAGTCAGACCTGCGGAGTCAGAAACGCTGATAGCAATCAGGACTGGCGCCACACACCTGTAATCCCAGCACTCGAGAGGCTGAGACAGGAGGATCTCCGCTGGTGTATTGTCAGCTGGGCTACACAGAGAGGAAACAGCCCAACAGAAGTTTACTTAGGATGAAAGGTCAGGTCCCTGGTATCAGACAGCCTGAGAAGACTTTGGAGCGCCGCAGACCTGAGCCTGGACTGGGTCGTATTGCTACCTGGCTGTGCCCAGGCTAACACCAGCCCTCAGGACACTCCAGGGGATCTCCTTCAACAGCCTGACCCAGCTGGCCCTCGCAGCTCCCGACTGAACAGCTGAGCGGCTCGTGCTGCTGAAGGAGCTTTTAGCGCATCCTGAGCCCCAGCTAGGTGTCTGCGGGGTCCCAGTCCACGGAGGGTGCCCTCAGCGTGCCTGCGCCACCTCCGGGCCCTGCCTTGCCCAGCCTTTGACTCACAGGGTCCTGAGGGAAGGAAGGAGCTCTGTCCGGCATGGCCCGGCCCCACCCTTGCAAAGGAAGGAGAGTGGACGGACCCCTGCTTCCGGCTTCCTCTGCCAGTTCCCCACCCCCACAGCCGGCTCAGCTCTCTGCCCCCAACTTTTGCATTTTTAATTCCGGGACAGAATGTGATCTCTTCCAGCTCCCTGCTTTATCCTGTTGCTATTTAAATTACAAATCGGCCCATCTCGCTGTCATTCTTGGGTTATTTTTAGCTGCTGGTAAATAGCAGCAGAGAGTAGGATCAGGTGCCCCTCCCTCGAGAAGCCGCGGCAGCCACCACCGCCTGCGGCAGCCCGGGGCACCCTCCCCACCACAGGGGCGGGGAGAACAGGGGAAGCCGGCACGAGACACACGGGTCGACTTTGCTTTAGTCTCCTTAAGCTTTGTCACCACCACGTTCTGCCCAGGCCCAGCATCTCTTCCTATCCTTTCTGGATGTTCCCATGCCATAAGGGGGTTCCTGTTGTCCAGAATCAAAGATCTTTTTTTTTTCTTTTTTTTTTTTTGTAATCTTTTTGAGATAAGGTCTGGCTATGCAGTTCAGGCTGGCCTTGAACTCGCACTGACCCTCCTGCCTCAGCCTCCCAAGTAGGCATGCACCAGGCACCCAGCTCAAAGATCTAACTTGTATTTCAACTTTTTTTTTTTTTTTTTTTTTTCTGTCTTTTTGTGACAGGGTCTCTCATGCAGTTCAGGCTGGTCTTGAGCTCACTTTTGTAGCCCAGGCTGGTCTCAACTCACACGGATCCTCCTGCCTCAGCCTCCCAAGTGCTGGGACTATGGGCGTGTGCCACCAAGCTCAGGCTTTTTGTTGTTTGTTTAAAGACAAGGTTTGCAGCTACATTCCTACGCAGCTGGGCTGGCCTTGAGCTCCAGGAGATCCTCCCAACTCAGCCTCCCAAGTGCAGAGAGGGGCAGGACTAGAATTCGAATTTAAGTTCTAGTGACCCAGAAAAATCTGTGCACATAGATACCAATAAGTGCCATCATGCTGCTCCATGCCTGGGAGGGTTCCTGATGCCACTGTGTCCCACATGTTTGTCCTGTCCCATTCCATCCCATGTTCCATTCTTTCTTTTTTTTTTTTTTTTGCAGTACCAGCGATTGAACTCCAAACCTTGCGCTTGCCAGGCAGGTGCTTATGCTGCTGACGTATGTCCCAGCCCCATGTCCTATGTTCTGTGTCAGGGCTTGACAAACCCTCCCTCTGGGGCCGCATCTGGCCTGCTACCTGAATTTGCAGGGTTCTGGAGCTTTGAACAGTTTCACACTTTGAAACCACTGGATCAAAGCAAAGGAGTTGTCCTTGCTGACAGTGAAAGGTTATGAATGTGAAGTTCAAGGTCTATATAGGTCAAGTTTTCCGGGAACTCAGGCACACTTGATGTACCCAGGGTCTCTGCCTGCTGCTATCCCGACAGGGACGGCGTGATGTGCAAAGCTAAAATATTTACTGTCCAGCCCTGGCTGAGATTATGCTTCTTGCTTTAGTTGAGGGAAAGGGCTGGTCCCCAGAGACCCTTTTGGGGCCCCAGGAAAGCCTGCTGCCAGCTAGCTCTGGGGGACCCCCCAACTGACAGCAGAGAAATAGGAAAAAAAGGAATAAGATTATTATTCACTTATTTATTTATTTTTTTTTTGGCTGGCTCAGGCTGCCTTAAGGGAGGGTGTGGGATGGATCTGCTGTCCGCTGTACCTGACTGGGATTGCCCGTGCAGGGGCTTAAACCACTGAGCTAACCCCCGAAAGCCACCACAGGCAGAAGGAAAAGGAGAAAGGGGCTTTATTTTGAGGACACGGGAGAGAATGGGGGAACGAGAAATAGAGAAATGTTTTCGCTTGATTAGACAAAGGGAGGCTGAGGCTTTTACGGCCTTTTGCCAGGGGTGGAGTTTGGAAGGGATGCTTAGATACACCTGAGGGAGCTGATTGGGGGTCCTCCCTGAGGCAGCAGGAAGGGTGAAAGTAAATTATGTCCTGGGCTGAGGTGGACAAGAAGGGGGAAGGTGGTCTTTGGTTTTCAGGGAATCCGCCATATTAGATGACCACCATAATGACTTTGGCAATTCATGCTAGGGCCAGAACCTATCACCAGCTAACCTCCCACCCCCCACCCCCTCCAGGACCCTTTTCTCTCCTCTTTTTTGTTTCTTCACAGGTGAAGCCAGTGATTTCCAAACCTGTGCAATATCCAAGTTACCTGGGAGAGGGTTACAGAGCTAGGTCCAGCTTAACCCTGGCCTGGCTACGGGCAGTAGGAACCCTGGGCGTATGGCTTGAGAGTCCATGCTTTTGTTTGTTTGGTTAGTTTAGTTTTGATTTTTAGAGACAGGGTCTCACTACACAGCCCAGGCTGACTCTTGAGATCCTCTTCTCTCAGCCTCCCCAGTGCCCCCACACCTGGCTTCCAAAGGTCTCTCTCTCTCTTCCTCTTTTTTCTTTGTGGTACTGGGGATTGAACTCAGGACCCTGCACTTGCCAGGCAAGTGCTTATTCTACTGAGCTATCTCCCCGGCCTCAAAGGTCTCTCAAACGGGACTCTGATGAGCTTGAATGTTTGGGGGAACACCTCCCACCCTATCTCCCTCAGACACAAAGTAGAGAGCACTCTGCCCTGCCCTTTATTTTGACACATTGGAAACCAGGTCCCATTTAAATGGACGAGGCCGGATTCCCCCTGCTTTCCCTTCCCCATCTTCCCTCCTTGCTCCTGTCCTGGTGGTCCCACCATCCTGTCCCTGGCTGGTGGGGGGGCGCACGCACAGATTTGCCATCGCCCCCTCTCCCGGAAGCAGCTGCTGGCGTTGATCCCAGCCCTTCCTGGCACCAGGCGGCTGAGGGAGCTATTTCTCCCGAGCCCCCACCCCCTTTGAAACTCCTGCTGTCCTACCAAGGTCCCCATGGTCCTCTCTGACGTCAGAGGTAGCCTGGCCTCACCCTGCTTCCGCTTCCACCCCTCGCCCACAGAGTTTTGTGCCCCCGCGTGGCCGCCTAAAAGCCTTTTCTCTCTCTGATGGGCTTTCAGCTGCTTTTCTTAGCAGCTCCTCACAGCAGGGCGGGAGGGAGGTTAGCTTCGAGCCAGAGCTGCCTGAAAGCAGTGGGTGGGCGGGGGATGGGAAAAGGCCACCTCGGGCCTGAGTTCCCGCTGGTCCTGGGAGGCCTAGACACAGCACAGAGCACACCGTCTGTTCTGCTGGGGTCCCCTGGGCCCGGAGGGATCTCTTCTGCTCCCCCTGCCCCGGGGCTCACCTTGATGCTTTGTGCCGCTCTGCTGCTGAGAAGGGCCCCCGCCTCCCTCCCTGCCGCCCCCCCCCCATGTATGTGGTGGCGGTGACCTTCCCAGTCTCCCCCACCCTGGAGCCCTGGCACAGGTGACCTGGTTCCTGTCACAGTCAGAGCCACCACTTGGTTCCCTAGCATGCATTCTTGGGGACTAGACGCCCCAGGCCACCACTTCTGAGTGTGTATGCACAGAGCATGCTCCACGCCAGCCCTTCGGTGACCCCTGCTCCAGCCCTCCTAGCTTCAGACCCCCTGTGGCCAATCCCAGGTTCACCCTCACGTGTAAGAACTGAAGTTCAGAGGGGGAGTCTGTCCCACTCAGGGACACACAGCAGAAATGAGAACAGTAACAAAATCTCTCAGCTCCCCAACTCTCATTTCTCCCGGATTCTGCATTCTCTGCCTCCTTCCTCTCTCTCCCTTGATCAGGGTAGCAGGATGCAATCTGGGAGAGCCTGGTGAGGGAGCTGGGCGTGCCCGGGATTTCCAGAGCGTGAAGGCAGCAGGGCCCTGACCTGCCTCCCTGGCACCTTGCGTATGTCACCGTGTGCTGGTGGCCATGTCCCCTGTCCATCTCCCCCCAGGCCAGGGAGGCCTAATGGCCACATCCATAGGACAAAGGCCCTGAGCTGGGCACCCAGACACACTCAACCCCCAAGGCTGGACACCTGCAGAACTTGACCTCTCCAACCAGGCTGAGGACTTAAAGGACTCGAGACATCTTTGGGTCCCTGCTAGGCCCTCCAAAGGTGGTCACTCCATGCCAGGGCCCTCAGAGGGCAGCAAGTCTGGGCAGGCAGGAGGGAGGCAGGGGCTGTGCCACCCCCTCCAAGCCTCTCTGGTACTTCAGTTTCTGGTGGCCCCCTGCTCAAGGACACCCCACCGTGGGTCCCAAAAACAGGTCTCAGGGACCTGCTGGATCTTCTCCAAGGGGCCCTTGGGGCACAGGTGGCAGGAGGAGGTAGGCTGAGAGTCTCATTAAGATGTTGGGGGAGGGCCGGGGAGATAGCTCCGTAGAATAAGCACTTGCCTGACAAGTACAGGGTCCTGAGTTCAATCCGCGATAAAAAGATGTTAGGGGAGCTGGGTGCGGTGTGGAACCGCTGTAACCCTAGTACCTGTGAGACTGAGGCAGGAAGATTGCTTTGAATTCGAGACCAGGCTGGGCTACAGAGCGAGTTCAACGCCAATCTGAATTATATAGTGAGATCTTGTCTCCAAAAAAAAAAAAAAAAGTTGAGGGGCACAAGGACGCCCCTTTCTTTGCCACCAAAGCGCTAGTGAGAGCGTGTTGTGACACGGAGACAGGAGGAGGTGGCTCTCTGAGCCCTGGACAGCAAGCAGGGTATCACCCCAAAGCCAGTGCCCAGCCTAGGGGCAGCCCACAGGGAGGCTGGGCAGGACTGCCACCTGAGCCCATATTCCTCTTCCGGGCCTGTCCCAGCCGAGGGAGGGGTCACGGCCGCATCTGGGCTCGCCAGATGACCTCGGCGGCGCCGAGGCTCACGCAGCGTTTGGGACGCAGCTGGCCCTGGACCGCACCGCGCCGCGCCAGGGGCTCCTGCAGAGCAGGCGCCCAGCGCCAGCTCCCTCTGCGTCTCCTTACCTGTAGGACACCTGCTTTCGGAGGTGCATCTGGCGGAACCGCTCCTCCACCGGAGGCGCAGCGGCCAGGCCCCGCGCGCCCTCGGGCCAGGGCTGCGACACCGACGCCTCGGACTCGTCCCCGAGGCGCCAGCGCCGCCGCACCGCGTCCCCCTCGGCCATCGCACCCCAAACTGGACGTCGGGGACACCGGCGGGGAAGGCAGCGGGGAGCGCGGACGACAGGCGGAGCTGGTGGTGGCCCAGCAGGGGTTCTCGGGACTCCGGGTGCTCTCCGAGGTCTCGGCGCCCGCCTTGGGCTTCCGGACGGGACGGAGGAGGGGACCCCTAGTCCGAGCGCGCTCCTGCAGCCGCCGTCGCGGTCGCGCACGCACCGAGGTCACCTTAGCGACACTGCCCGCCCGCGGGTCCGGGGAGGGCACCGCCAGCCGGGCAGGGGCTCCGGGAGCGAGCCCGGCGGACGCGGGGCTGCCGCACCTCCGCGCCCCGCGGCTGCCAATCGCCGGCGCCGTCGCGCAGCGCCCCCGCCCCCACCGCGACTCGGCGCTCGCCGTCCGCGGGCAGGTGGAGCAGGCAGGGGCGGCGGGCGCCGGCTTAACCCCGTCTGCGCCGCGGCGCTCGGAGCCAACCCAAAGCCCGGAGCGGGCGGGCTGGGATCTGCGACCTCGAGCTGAACTTGAGCTTGGGAGAGATGGCGGGCGCCGCTCTCCAGCCTGGAGCTCGGTGCCCCGCTGGCTGTGGGGGCAGGAGAGGCTGGGAGGTCAAAGCCAGGGACCCCTCTCTATTTCCCTCTCCAGAGTCACGTCCTGCCCGTGCCAGCCCCTCTTGTCACGCGAACCTTGGGCTGGGCCCTGGTGAACTCAGCTCTGGTACCATTCATAGTTCAGACTTAATGAATAAGGTCTTGCTGTGTAGCCCAGGCTGACTGGATCTCTAGGTCATCCTCCTGTTCCAGCCTCCCGAGTGCAGAGATCAATGGGGGTGCACCTGACTTTGCCTGCACTGTAGCTCGGCACTCAGGGCCTGCCTCGACCTCCCCATAGCTGACATCAATTCCCTCCCGCACTGCCCTTGTTGCTTCCGTCTGAGCTCTGCTGGTGGACTTCAAACCCTGTGGTGCCTTCCAAAGCCACCTCTTCCACAAGACTCCTGGATGGCATCCTCCCAACTCCTGTCTCTGCCCCAGGTACCCGGTCTGTGTGCCCTCTTGCACAACCCCTCTGTGAACCCCCACGGTCGGTCTGCGAGGGTCTCGCTGCTGGCAACTCCTGCCTCTGCAAAGCCTGTCCACAGGCACTAATGATGCTCGCCTGCTATCCCAGCACTCAGGAGGTGGAGACAGGAAGTTCTCAACGAGTTCCTGTCACAAACAAAAAGAGGAGGAAGAAGGCCTGCATGTAAATCCTGGCCCGACACCACCTGGGCCATCTTGAGCCAGTAAGCCACTTGAATGAGATTTCCCTGTGCTGTAAGGGAGGAAGTGATCATATCTACCGCCCAGGGCTGTGGGGAGGATCAAATGAGACTTCAGTTATTGTTAGGGGGTGAAGGGATGGGTGCCCAAAGAGGCCCAGGAAACCATCAACGACAGCACTGGCATCTCACAGAGGGACCCCCAGATGAGGCAGCTCTGGACAGGGCCCTTGAAGGCTGAACGGGCTTTTCTGTTACTGAGTTTTTTTGTTTGATTGGTCCCCCCGCCCCAACCGCGGATTGAACTCAGGTCCTTGTGATGCAGGAAGAAAAAAACTGATGTGGGGTGGATGACCTCCAATAGGGAAAACCCGATCCCCAACCTGAAAAAGTACCTAGGACGACTTTGTGTTCTCTAACACTAAAGAATGAATTTTAGGAACAAACGGAGGTAATGAGCAAAACATGTTTATTGAGGGAAAGAAAGCTCCTGTCTAAGAGAGGGACAGGAGAGGGGTCCCAAGTGGGTGTCCCCAGGAAACTGTGTCTTCCAGGGACTTTTATAGAGAAAAGGTGGGACCTCCCTTAGGCGGGTATGGGGTGGGACAAAACTGTGGTCAACCAATGACATAACAAGGTAAAATAGATTAAAATCAGGATCCAATGCGAAGGCAAGTCACGCAGCAAGCGGGCAAGAACACCACCTATTGAGCTTGAGCTCGTGACTTTCTAGGCTTTTTCAAGGTGATTGATACCTATTTAACATATCAATCCCTGATGCCCACCCTTAAGTAAGTATGTAGCTGTATTTGTTTACTCTTGTCTTGAGACCTGGCCCACTGTGGAGGAGTGTCTTTCTCTAGTTATAAAGTCACCTTGTCTTCCATGTCGTCCTTGAGGGCCTGTCCCTGTCTGGCTGCCTATAATATTTCTGTCTAATTCAGCTTCCTACAACACTTGTGCTTGCCAGGGAAGTACTTATTTTACTGAGCTATCTCCCCAGCCCTCTGATTGGTTGGGTTTTTGAGACAGAATCTTGGTGTGTACCTGGGCTGGTCATGAGCTCACTGTGTACCCCAGGCTGGCCCTGAACATATGGTGATCCTCCTGCCTCAGCCTCCTGAGTGCTAGGATAATAGTTGGGTGCCATCAAGCCCTAGGTCAAGCTTTCACTTCCCCCGTAGCTGCTCTGTGAAGAGTGGTGTGACAGTCCAGATGGGGAGGGACACTGAGTCAGGAGAGGCCAATTCAGGCTGAGGCCACACCCTCCTGTGCTGCAGGGACCTCAGAGCCCACTCATCTGCTGCCTGGATGTCCTGGATGCTGTCTCCTGCTAGTGGGTTCCAGGTGTGACACAAGGGTGTGCTGTGGCAGCAGAGTAGGACTGGGCTGCCAGGGGGTGACTCGGGACAGGTAACCGACCCTGCATCCAGCCAGGCCGGGATGGCAACCTCAGGGGGCCGGGCCCAGGGAAGCAATCAGGGAGAGCACACCCGGCCATGCCGGTGCGGAGCAGCTGCTCCAGGGAGCCCAGTCTGCAGCAATAGGGAAATCAGGTGTGGTGGCTCTCACCTGTGATCCCAGCACTCAGTACTCGGGAGGCTGAGGCAGGAGGATTGCCTCAAGTTTGAGGCCAGTCTGGGCTCCACAATGAACCAGGGCCATGCTGAATGACCGAGTAAGGTCTCACAGGACACGACAGGACAGGACAGAGAATGCGAGGCATCAGGTCCCTCGATGCCAGCATCTGAGTTGTTTGAGCCTCCAGGATTTGCAGTGCCATGTGTACAAGGGATACCTGGAAACATTGCCAAAGAATCGAGCAAAATACCAGGGGCCACAGCAAAGGTCTGCTCCGCCTCCTGTCCTTCCGGGTGCCTATTTCAGCCTGGCCCCTTGTCTCAGAGGTAACTCTCACACCAACTTCCCTTCCTCCCTTCTTCCCTTTCCCTGGGGGCTCAATCCAGGGCCTCCTTTACCCTGAGCTCCGTCTCAACGCCTTTGAATTTGTTATTGTGACAGAGTCTCACTACATTGCCCAAACTGGGGTTGAATTTGCCATCTTCCTGCCTCAGCCTCCCAGAGGGTTGGCATTACAGGTGTGTGCCGCCACACCCCACACCAGATCCAAACCACTGATCCTGCTTGCTGCCCTCCACGTGCTGCCTGGTGAGTTCCTAGAAAGAGCTGGGCCCGCTGCCTATCTCCCCCTCGCAGTCCCTGGTTCCTCACTGCTTTCCTTTCGCCCTTAGGGTAGAGCCAGTCTCACTTCCCTGACCAATGGCTCCACCCACGGTCACAGGGCCGCCCCTCCTCTGCTCCACCTTGCCCTGGGAAAGCTGCTCCTTCTCTTTCTCTTTGGGAGACTCTTGGTTTTGGCCTTTTCTACAATTCCCAGCCATTTTGTTCAGGCCTTCCTTCCACAGTTTTCTTTCCTCCCTCCCTTCTTTCCTTCTTTTTACTCCTCTTTTTTTTTTGGTACTGGGGATTAAACCTGGGGCCTTTGCACTGAGCTACACCCTTAGTCCTTTTTATTATTTATTATTATTTTTAATGTATTTAGCACAGGGTCTACAGAGTCTCACTACATAGATCGGACTTGCAGTGCTTCTCCTGCTCTCAGCCTCCAAGCGCTGGGATCTTAGGCACGCGCCACCATGCCCAGTCTCAATCACCATCTCAGCGCACCCCTGGGCAGGACCAGCATAGCATGCCAGGGACTGAACCCCTGGCCCGCACTGTGCTCTGTGTAAGCAGGCGCCTTAGCCTGCTGAGCTATCTGGCTGGCCCTCCTTAGCCCTTTTAATTTTCATATTTTGATCCAGGGTCTCACGAAATACCCCAGGCTGGCCGCAAACTTGCAATCTTCCTGCCTCAACCTCCTGGGTGCTGTCATTCCATGCCTGTACCCTGGGAAGTCTGCAAAGCACTCTTTCTTTCTTTCTTTCTTTCTTTCTTTCTTTCTTTCTTTCTTTCTTTCTGTCTTTTTGAGACAGGGTCTCCCTATGTAGTTCAGGCTCACCTTGAGCTCACTTTTGTAGCTCAGGTTGGTCCCAAGCTCGCGCTGATCCTCCTGCCTCAGCCTCCCAAATGCTGGGATTACAGGCGTGCGCCACCATGCCCATAATGTTTCTTTAGCTTTCTGAGAGTGCCACACTTGCATTGCTCTTTACCCGCTCCAGACATGCGTGCCCCCTCTAGTGGGCCTTCCCTGATTCCCCATCTGACTCTCGAGACACCCTTCTGTGTCCCTTACCATCCTGTGCCCACCTGCAGCACACCAGCCTATGGCCTCCACCACCAGCCTGGCGGTTTGTTGAATGACTCACAGAGTGAAATGAATGTTCTAGAAATCTGTATGTCCTGTGAGTTACTCAGTGAGTGATGGCAGCTTGGGACCCAGAGACCAGCCTATCACGGCCTTGCTCCAAAGGCCTGGGCTTCCCTGCAGTTAGAGTGGAAACACGTGCAAAGCTGAAGGCCCGCAGAGTAAGGAGGTGACACATGGAATAGGAGAAAACCTTGACCAGCTGCTCCCCAGAGAAAGGGCCACCATGTAGAGTATGTAAAGAACTTTAAGAAAAAAAAATCAGGGCCGGCGAGATGGTTCAGTGGTCTAAAGCGCCTGCTTAGGAGGGCTCAGGCAACTGCGGGGACTGCGGTTCGATCCCCGGCACCACATGCTGCGCCAGCGCCACCACCAGGGCAGGCTGAGCCAGCCACAAAATGAATAAATAAAGAAACAAACACAACAAGCAAACAAATAAATAAATAAATAAATAAAAAAAAAAGTATTTCAAAAGAAAAAAAAATCAGGGGCAGGGAGATAGCTGTGTGGCACAAGTGCCTGCCTGGCAAGTGCAAGGTTGTGAGTTTGAACCCCAGTCCTGAAAAAAAAAAAAAATCAGACTTCCAAATTTTAAGGACCTAATCCAAAAATGGGTTCTGTCTATTCAATGAATACACACTTCTTAGAGGAAGAAGTATAAGCTATAAATAAATATACGAAAAAGACCTCGATAGCCCTGGCCATCAAGACATGCAAATCCAAATAGCGCTGAGACTCCACCTCACCTCAGGAAGCATGGCTGTTGTCAGGAAGTCAAGCAGCAAGGAATGCTGGGGGGCTGTGGGGAAAAAGGAACCTTTCTCCCCTGTTGGTGGGAGAGCAGACTGGTACAACCATTGTGGAAAACGGTGTGGAGATCCTCAAGAAATGAGAACTAGAGGGTCCATTCCACCCAGCTAGTCCCCTGCTAGGTATCTTTCTGAAGGACTTAAAAAAATAATCACACCACAGAGATGCATGCATATTACAGTAGCTAGCTCTTGGAAACAGCCCATCAGGAGGCGAAAGGAGAAAGAAAGTGCGGTAGTTACCCAACATGGAATACGACTGCGCCATGAAGAAGAACAAACTCGAGTCACTTGTAGGAAAACGGATGCACTTGGAGACCATGATCTAGTGTTCTTTGGCACTGGAGATCAAGCTTGGGCCCTTGAGCTTGCCAGGCAGGCACTTAGGCTGCTGAGCGAGCTCCCCTGCCCGGACAAATAAAGTGGACACATAAGTTTAAGCATGGCATTGTTGGGGCGAGGGAGATAGCTCAGTAGAATAAGCTCTTGCCTGGCAAGCACAAGGGCCCGAGTTCAAGCCCTGGTTCCAGAAAAAACGAAACATGGCATTGTTTCTGTGGTGTGATCAAAGCGGAGAACAGATGTTGGGGAGCAGGAAGAACAGTTCAAACGGGAGGGGAACAAGTGGGGAGGGGAGGGAATGGGAAGGGGATTTAAGAAAGAATGGGAGGGGGCCGGCGAGATGGTTCAGTGGTCTAAAGCGCCTGCGTAGGAAGGCTCAGGAAGCTGCAGGGACTGCAGTTCGATCCCCGGCACCACATGCTGCGCCAGCGCCACCACCAGGGCAGGCTGAGCCAGCCACAAAATAAATAAAGAAACAAACAAACACAACAAGCAAACAAACAAATAAATAAATAAATAAAAATTAAAAAAAAAAAAAAAAAAAAGAAAGAATGGGAGGAAGAATGGAAGCTGTGCTCAGGCAAATGGGGAGGTGAGAAGGGCCGTGGGAACAGGTGTGCGCGCACGCTCCCTGCGGTGAATGCGACCGTTAGGTATGGTAAATGTGTACCTGTAAAAAAGTAATAAAGGGGGCCGGCGAGATGGTTCAGTGGTCTAAAGCGCCTGCTTAGGAGGGCTCAGGCAACTGCGGGGACTGCAGTGGCAACTGCGGGGACTGCAGTTTGATCCCCGGCACCACATGCTGCGCCAGCGCCACCACCAGGGCAGGCTGAGCCAGCCACAAAATGAATAAATAAAGAAACAAACAAACACAACAAGCAAACAAATAAATAAATAAATAAAATTAAAAAAAAAAAAAAAAAGTAATAAAGGACAAGTAGTGAAATCTCCTCCTGGGGGGGGCGTGGTTAAGCTGAGGCTGGGCGCTGCAGGGGTTGGAGTAGCCAGCGGGGGCTGAGGGTCCCCCTCTGTGCATGCCAGGGCTGTTTGCGTCATCGCCAGCAGGGGCCGCGCTCTGCTTAGGAAGGACCAATGCCTCCACGCACTGGTGTTCGCCTGATGAAGCCAGGCCCGCCCAGCTGCACCTTCCTTTGCGAGGCACTCGGAAATTAGCTGACTGGCAACCCTAACTCCACCCGCAGAGTCTGTCACCATAAAAGGTAATCTAATGATGCGCAGGTCCCTGCATACTGGCGAAGGTATTAAAGGCAACATGTAGGGGGGATACCCACTCGGGACCTCCCCCTCCTGTCTCTCTCAGACAGGAACTTTCTTTTCCTCAATAAATATGTTCTGCTCATTTAAAAAAAAAAGGTAATTATTTTTTTTTTTTTCAGAACCTGGGATCGAACTCAGGACCTTGCACTTGCCAGGCAGGCACTTGTGCCCCTGAGCTATCTCCCTGGCCTGGCTCACTTAAAATAAATACAGTGTGTACACCAGGGGCCAGGGAATCGAGGAATTTGAATTTTGTTTTCTCATATACAGCAACTCCAGCACACAAATACAATTTCTTTTCCTTTTTTCTCTTTCTTAAGAGTACTGGGAATTAAACCCCTGGCCTCCAGAATAAGCTACATTCCCAGCCCTTTACTTTGTTTGAGGCCAGGTCTTGCTGAATCAGTAAATTGCCCAGGCTGGGCTCAAACTTGTAACCCTCTGCCTCAGTTTCTCAGAGTGCTGGGATTACAGGTGTGTGCCACCACACTTGGTCTGTCTTTCTTTTGTCCTTTTAAATTTTTGTTCTTGGGTCCTTTTCACTGAGCTATCTCCTTAGCCCTTTTCTTTTTTTCTTTCGTCTTTGTGAGATAGGGTCTCACTATGCAGTTCAGGCTATCTGTTTAGATAGGTGGTGCCGCCGTAGAACAGGAGGCTCCGTGAGGGCACTGGAGAGGGACACTGAGGTGGTAAGGGGGCACCCTGCTAGGGACAGCACACTACAAGAGGGTTTTTTTTTTTTTTTGTATTTTTAAAGAAGGGTCTACAGGGTGTTCGGACTCTCGCTACTAGATCAGACTCGTAGTGATTTGCCTGTTTACAGCCTCCCAAGAGCTGGAATTATAGGTACACACCACCACACCCAGTCTTAATTCCAAGTCTCAGCATGCCCCAGGGGCAGGGCTGCCTGGGGATTGAACCCCTGGTCCCTGCACCTGCTTTCAGGCACTTTAATCTGCTGAGCTATTTAGCCAGCAGTTCAGGCTATCTTGAGCTTACTTTGCAGCCCATGCTGGTCTCAAACTCACAAAGATCCTCCTGCCTCAGCCTCCTGAGAAGCTGGGATGCCGCCACACCTGGATCTACTTGTTTTTACTCAGAAGTTCCTGCCTTTAACCCAAGTGAAGCAAAGGATGCAAAAATTAAGAAACTGCTGTCATCATGAGCATGTGCATGCCCAGCACTGAGTCGCTGAGGCAGGAGGATCACCTCGGGTCCAAACTAAACCATACAAAAGCAAAATAAAAAACCAAAATGAAACAAGTAGACCCTTCTCAGCCCTGCTAAGAAAGACACTGAGTCGGCAGTTGATGCTGCATCTCTTTTTTTTTTTTTTTAAATTTTGCCTTCTTAAAGCGAGAGCTGAGCGACAGGGGAATCGGTGTAGCAATTAAAAGGCCCAGGGCTGGGGCAGCGACAGGGGCAGGCCAGACGAGGGGGTGGGTGGTGTCCCCCTGCCCTGGCCCAGGGTCAGCTGCAAAGCCCGCACTAACTTCATAAAATATAAAACAAGTGAGGAGGAGGTTGGAGGGAGATTTGTAAAATACAATATCTTAGGGGCTTGGCAATAATAAAAAATAAGGTTCATTATTTACAAACAATTTCCGCTCTTGGTCTGTACACGGGGCGGGGCAGTGGTCCTGTGGTCCTTCCGAGCGAGGGGCAGTGGCCAGTGAGTGGTTTCGCTGAGGACGGATGACTGTGAAGGGACAGGGAGAGGGAGCGGCAGGGAGGGGACCCTCTCCTAGGGGACAGGGGGCAGCGCGATGGCCGAGGATCATGAGAAGTCCTCTGTGGCCCTGGGGGGGGGGTGGTGTCCTGTGTCCTGGTCTCAGAGCCTAGGAGAGCTGCAGGGTGGTGTTGGGACCCAGGTCCCTGTGGAGAGAAAGCACAAGGCCGGTAAGAGTCGCCGCCGCCACCGCCTGATTTCGGGCTGGGTGGGGGCGGCCGGGCGGGGCTGTCCTCACCTGTCCTGGAACCAGTCCTCAGCGTGGGAGAAATCCGGGCTTGAGCTGGAGCCGTTGCCGCCGACGCCCTCGGGCCAGGCCTCGCCCAGGTACTTGGCTGTCTCGTGGGTGCCGTCCAGGTGGTCGCGCTGCAGGGGGTCCTGGGGTCTCGGATCCGCGGGTCCCCCGGGTGGGACATCCCAGCCTTCTGGGGGCTCCACAGGCAGCAGCGCGCCGCGACCATCCTCCCAAGTGCTGGCGCCATCGTCGTAGAACAAGAGGCTCCGGGAGGGCACTGGAGAGGGACAGTAAGGTGACGGGGGCACCCCACGATGCACCCTGCTAGGGACAGGGCTCCACGATCTATTGCTCGGGCCTGGATCCCAACCCCAGCTCCTCTACTGGTCGCACATTCTACTTTTAACCTTTCTGGGCCTCAGTTTGCTGAGCTGGGAAATGGGGACGCTAAGGCCATCCTGATGTCATAAAACGCATAACAGAGACCAAGAGATCAAACCTGCTTCATGAAACAGCTCAGAAAATGACTGTTTCCTAAGCAGAAGGCTTGGCTTTGAGACCTGAGAGTTCTGTTCTTTTAGTTTTTGTTCTCTTTTTGTAGACTGAGATCAAACCCAGAGACTTCGACACGCTAGGCTGGTGCTTTACCATGGAGCTACATCCCAATTCTTTTTTCTTTTTAATTTTATATTTTGAGACAAAACCTTGCTCCATTGCCCGGGCTAGTCTCCAACATGGGATCCTTCTGCCTCAGCCTCCTGAGTAGCTGGGATTACAGGTGGGTACCACAGCAGCCAACTGAGTTCAGATCTCACCACAATCACTTCTCAGAGCCCTGGGTCTGCTCCCCAGCTGGGCCCAAGTCTGCCCTTCAGAGGAAAACAAATATTCACAGGAACCTGGATGCCGAGCACACAGTAGACCCTTAAGCTTGCTCAAATTTTTCACAATCTGAAGCGCCGGGGACATAGCTCAATGGCATAGCACCTGCCTGGCAGGTGCAAGGTCCTGAGTTTCATTCCCCGTACCAAAAAACAAACAAACAAACAAACAAAAAACTTTATAATGGCAACTTAAAAAAGTAAATGCACTCTTACAGACTTTTTTTTTTTGGCAGGACTGGGGTTTGAACTCATGACCTCGTACTTGCCAGGCAAGCACTTGTGCCACAGAGCTATCTCCCCAGCCCTTTTTTTTTTTTTTTGTCTTTTTGAGACAGGGTCTTGCTGTGCAGTTCAAGCTGGCCTTAAGCTCACTTTTGTGGCCCAGGCTGGTCTCAAACTCGCACTGATCCTCCTGCCTCAACCTCCCAAGTGCTGGGATTACAGGCGTGTGCCACCATGCCCGGCCTCTTAAAGACTTTGGAGAATGGCATTTTTTTTTTTTCAAAGGTATTATGGCCGGCTCAGCTTGCCCTGGGGGTGGGGCTGGCACAGTATGTGGTACCTGGGATTGAACCAAGGTCCTTGCAGTTGCCTGAACTTGCCTAAGCAAGTGCTTTAGACCACTGAGCCATCTCGCTGGCCCTGGCATGTTTTTTTTATCTGTTCACTTGTTTTTTTTTTTGTATTTTTAGGAAAGGGTCACAGGGTGTTCAGGTTTCACTACTAGATGGGACTCATCGTGATCCGCCTGATTATAGCCTCCTAAGAGCTGGGGTTACAGGTGCGCTCCCCCAGGTCCAGTCTCAGTTGCTGGCTTGGATTGCCCTGGGGGCGGGGCAAGCATGGCAGGCCCCTCGATCAAACCTGGGGCCCCTACACCTGCTTGCAGGCACTTTAATCTACTGAGCTATTTGGCGGGCCCTCGTTCTCTTGTTTTTTGAGACAGAGTCTCTCTGGGTAGCTCAGGCTGGTCTTGAACCCACTAGGTAGCCCAGATGGGCCTCTAATCTGTGCCGATCCCTCTGTCTCAGCCTTCCACACACTAGGATTACAAGTGCGCACCACCATGCCTGCTTGGGGAATGAGGTTTTCTTTGTCTCTGCTTCACAGAGTGGGTGGCCAGGCCACCAGGTAGCCAAGTGGTCCCTTCCTTGTCCTTGAGGAATATAGATCCAGCCCCAATCTCCCAGATAGGACAGAGACAGGCTCTGGAATCATGCAGACCCGCTCTGGGGTCTCTAGTTGCTACCTCCTTCCTCAGCCGTGTGCTGCCGCCTCTGCCGGTGGCCCTGCCCTGCTCCTGCTCCACCATGGTCCCTGCGCTCCCCTGGCTTCTCTGGCCTCCGCAGCACCCCCTCGAGTCCCGCTGCCCACCCCTCGAAAGCTTTCTTGCTCTGGGCTGTCGCTTGCCTCCACTCCCTTCTCCCAACGCTTCTTCCTCAGGGCCCCATCTTCTCTCTGGATGCCCCCCCCTCCTCCTCCTCCTCCTGCTCCTCTCTCCTCTCTGGCGTCCATCTGTTTCCTTTTCCTCCAACCCCACATCAGATCCCAAAGACAGGTGGCCCAGAAGTTCCTCTGCCTCTGTCTCTGCTGCTCAGGTTGGGTTTGAACTTGCAATCGTCCTGCCTCAGCTTCCTGGTTGCTACGACTCTAGGCCACCACCACGCTGGCTGCTGGGAATGGCAAACTGCTGAACCCAGCCCCTCTGTCCAGGGTGGATGTCACCAAGCCTTAGGCAACTTTGAACACAGTGCTTCGGACAGTCACACACCTCCTTCTTAGTGTCCCCCCCCCCCAGGAACAGACCCTCTGTGGGCCCCATTTTCCCCATCTGCAAACTGAGGCAGGACAAGGAGGCGATGCCAGCCCTAAACACAGCCTTGCTCTTGGGCGGGGCTTCCACCCACGGGGAGGACTCACTCTGGCTGGCAGTGTAGATGCTGTCGGCGGCCACAGAGTCTCCCTTTGCAGGCTGGGAGCTGGAGGAGAACTCAGGAAGGCAGGGCACGAGGGAGCCCAGCACCAGCACAAAGCACAGGGCTGCCACCTGGTTGGGACAGAGGCAGGCGGCGTGACCCACGGGGCAGGAAGGGCACAGGGCTACCCCAACACTGCATGTCCAAGAGCCTCAGTTTAGCCCAAAGTGGCTCCCAAAGCCAACACTCCTGGACCTGGGGTCCCCCAGCTGCTCTGCAGCAGGAGGTGCTGCTGGGTCACCCGGTCATGGTGGGGCAGTGCTAGGAAGCAGCGGGGGCAGAGGTCTGTGTGGCTACTGCCAGGGGGCAGAATGGCCCCGCATTAAACTCAGCAAGAGCCCAGGCACCCAGAGGTGCCAACTAAAACTTGTGTGTGAACAGAGCCCTGGGCCAGGCACAGCCTGGTTTTCTTTTGTGGCAGTATTGGGGATGCAGGGCCTTTGTACTGAGCTATATCCCCAGACCTTTACGTTTTGTGACAGGGTCCATTAAACTGTTAAAGTTGCCCGGGCTGAGCTCAAACTTGAGATATTCTTGCCTCAGCCTCCCAGAGTGCTGGGGTCACAGGCCTGTACCACCACACCCAGCTTCTTTTGGGTTCTAGACTTTTCCTCAGCCTCCCCTCCCCCCATCCATACTTCCTACATCTCCCCCAGCCCTTCACTCCATGGGATCTTCAGGGGCAGCAAACCCCAAGGGACCCATCTCTAACAGGGCTCAGTGGTGTCACCCGCACAGCCACAGTGGGCCAGTCCCATCACAAAGGCTCTGCAGGGACCAGTTTCCCCCAAGTGACGTCACCACTGACACCACAAGCCTTGGAGCTGTGCACCTGCTCTAGGAAGCCGGCAGAGGGAAAGAGGGTCTGTGGGCTGGTGGGGCAGCACCTACCATGAGGCAGGTCCCCGTCTGGGTGGCCGCCATCTTGTAAGGCCTGGCGATCTTGCTGGTGACCAGGCTCTGGAGTTTCTGCAGCTGCTGGAGCAGGTTCCTGAGGAGGGCACAGTGGTCACGGGAAGGCATGAGCTGGTGGGGCCTCTGGGGCCTTCCCCAGGAGCTGGGTCATTTCTGGTCTGGCCTGAGTGTCAGGAGCCTGGTTCTTGCTGGCACCGGTGCAGTGTGGCACAGCTACCTTGGGAAACCCTGGAGTGCCCTGGGATGCAGGGCAAGGCCAGCCCCCTTTTATTCTTCCCTTTGTTATTTTTTTAATTAATTAATTAATTAATTTGTTTCCTTGTATTTATTTATTTTGTGACTGGCTCAGCCTGCCCTGGGGGTGGGGCTGGCGCAGCATGTGGTGCCGGGGATCGAACCGCAGTCCCTGCAGTTGCCTGAGCTTTCCTAAGCAGGCGCTTTAGACCACTGAACCATCTCGCCGGCCCACCCTTTGTTATTTTTTAAACCATTTATTTATCTGGTACAGGGTCTTGCTGCATAGCTCAGATTCATGGTGATCCTCCTGTCTCAGCCTCCCCAGTGCTGGGATTACAGGTGTGTGCCACCATGCCTGGTTTCAGGGCTGGCGTAGCATGTGGTACTGGAGATCACACCCAGGTCCTTGAGCTTGCCAGGCAGGTACTTAGATCGCTGAGCCATCTCCCCACTTTTTTTTTTTTTTTTTTGGCAGTGTTAGTATTGAACCAGGACCTGAACACCGAGCTGCATCCTCAGTCCTTCCTTATTTTTATTTTATTTAAAAATTGTGAGGTAGTGCCTCACTACATCACTAAGTCACCCACGCTAGGTGACACTCCTGCCTCAGCTTCCCCAAGTACTGGGATTACAGGCGTGAGGCACCACACCTGGCTGGCTTTCTTTTTTGTACCCTAGCCATGGATGCACTGACCCCTCCTCCTCTGTACCCCATGGCACCCTAAACTGGTAAGGATAGGTATAGTATCCGGCCTGGTACGCAGGTCCCATAAGCAACACCAATTTTATGTATGGGTGGCAGAAGTGACCATGGCACCTGCTGTTTATGTTAATTTTATTGATGTTTTTGCTGTGATCACAACACGCATAGCACCTCGTTTACTTATGAGTTTCCATAGCAATCTCTACTGCTAAGTGTTCCTCTTAGCCCAGCATCTTCTCCACCCAGCCGGCGGGTGCAGTTCCCAGAATGAACAGCAGGTGGCGAAATAGCTCCTAGGACCGGGTCGCAGCTCAGACCCTGGTGGAGTCGTGAAGGCTCCGCCCCACGGGGGGACGGGGCTGGGGTTATTCTGGCCAGTCAGCGAGAAGCCGGGGTCAAAGGCCGGGAGGAAAAGAGGCGACTCTGGCGTTGGGCTCCTACCGTATATCAGGCTGTCTCATTGGCATCGTTGTCGCAAATACCTATTAAAGACCTACGTGGGGGGCTCACCTAGGCCCCATCAAGAATTCAGAATAATGATAAAAGAAGCGGGCCGGGGATATGGCTCAGCAGCATAAGCGCCTTTTTGGTAAAGCGCAAGGTCCTGAGTTTGATCCTGGGAGCCACAAAAGAAAGAAAAAGAAAACTAATATTTGTATGAGTTGAGCATTCGGCAATGCCAAGCGCCACGATGGACCCTTGAATTGCGCTCACAGAGTCCTCACATGATGTGAGACAGTGAGCCTGTTATTATTTTTTTATTTCGTACAGGATCTACAGGGTCTCACTACAAAGATCAGACTCTTAGTGATCTTCTTATTTCCAGCCTCCCAAGCGCTGGGATTACAGGTACGTGCCACCACGCCCGATCTCAATCGCCAGCACAGCATGCCGGTATCGAACCCTAGCCGCTGTGCTCTGCCTAAACAGGCGCTTTAGCATGCTGCGCTATCTGGCCGGCCCTGAGCCTGTTATTTTCCTGCAGGCAAAACCAAAACAGCTGAGTGTGGTGGTGCACGCCTGTAATCCTAGCACTCAGGAGGCTGAAACAAGAGGATTGCGCTGAATTTGAGACCAGCCTGGGCTACAAATGAGCTCAAGGACACAGTTCTCAAAAAGCCAAAAAACAATACACAAAACAAACCCGGGGTCCACCTGGGCATGGAGGCGGATCCTATAATCCCAGCTGCTTGCAAGGCTGAGGCAGGAGAACTGCAAGTTTGAGGCTAGCCTGAGCAATTTAGCTTGTCTAAAAATAAACCGGGGAAGGTGGCACACACCTGTCATCCTAGCACTTGGAGGTTGAGGCAGGAGAGTGGAAGAGAATTTGAGGCCAGCCTGGGCTACACAGTGAGTTCAAGGCCAGCCTAGACTGCATAGCATGACCTTGGCCCAGAAAACAAGCAAACCAAAATGAAAGGGCTGCGGAGGTGGCTTGGCGTTAAGGCCCTGGCTCTGGTGCACGAGGTTCTGATTCAGTCCACCTGGCTTGGAGTCTAAGCATCAACCTTTCTTTCTCCATGTCTCTTCTCTTTCTCTCATTTTCAGACTGGTCTGGCCTCGAACTCCCAATCATCCTGCCTCAGCCTCCCACGTGTTGGGATTACATACAGTATGTACCCCCGTGCCTGGAGAGAATCTGTGCTGCTAACCGGTCACCAGGGACTGCTGGTTCGGGGGTGACGCGTGGGACACTTCTGCCCTGTCCCACCTCCCATCTGCATCTCACCAGCCTAGCAGCTGGGCAGGTTACGCAGCTGTGAGGTCACTTGGCAGCTGTGTGTGTGTGTGTGGTGGGGGGATATAAGTGGTCCCAGCTGCAGGGTCTAGTTGCCCCGGGCAAGGGACACAGAGGTGCAGCACCCACCTGTTGGCATTCTCCAGGGTCTCCACCTTCTTCCACAGCTCGTTGTTCTCTGATGTAAATGTCTCCACCCTGGGGAGGTCAGTTTTGGGCACAGGCTCAGGGCAGCCCCCTGCTCACCCTGCCCATCCCCCACCCTCGTCCCCGCACAGACTTGTCTGGCTCTGGGGGGCCAGCAAGAGAGGACCGGGACAGCAGGCCACACTTTGGGGACCCTTACTTCTTTTCTAGGCACTCGACGTATTCCTTCTTCTTACGGCGGCTCTCCTGGGCTGAGATCTAGAGGGAGGGGGGCCACCACGGTTACCACTGACACACCACTAGTTCTGTGGGGGTGGCGATTGGGGGCAGAGGGGCCCAGGCCACACCCGCTGTGAAGCCTCCACAGCCCAGGGTGGGTCCAACCCCTGCGCCGCCCCTACCTTGTTCTTGATTTTCCTTCGCACCCGCTTCAGAGCCTTTTCCTCTGCCTTGCTGAGCGGCAGCTTGGTGGGGATGGGGTAACCCTCGGCAATCAGGGTGCGCTTCTCCTCCTCAGTCAGGAGCAGTGGCCCCGACGTCCCCTGTAATTTCTGCAAGGAGCGGGACACAGGGGTCTGTGGCACCAGGCAGCCTTAGGTTCAAGGTCAAGGGCTGTCACCCGCTGCCTGCATGCTCAGCCCATTTCCTCCTCTGAATAGGGGCAGACTGAGTTCCAGGTCCAGGAACTCAGGGTGCTAGGAGCCCAGCAGGGTCCTCTCCCTGGGGCCCAGGGTGCCCAGCCCAGGCACTGCAGCAGTGTGAGCTTTGTATGGGGGTGGCTCTCTCTGCCTCAGTTTCCCTGTCACAGTGAGACAGGATTAGAAGATTGTCACTGCCATCTGCTGGCCAGATTTGACCAAAATTTGACATATGAATGCTCATGAATTGCTGGGTGTGGTGGTGCACGCCTGTAATCCTAGCACTTGGGAGGCTGAGGCAGGAGCATTGCTAGGAGTTTGAGGCTGGCCTGGGCTGCAAAGTGAGCTCAAGGCCTGCCTTAACTGCAGAGCAGGACCCTTGTCTCAGGAAGACAAGAAAAAGAAAAAAATTTTTCATGAGGTGAGGATTAGATGTTGGGTGCCCTGACTATCCTGCCAGTCATGCCCTATGGGTATTGACTCAGTTTCCCTCTGCTGGGGCCAGTGCCCCCCCACCAGCTCCTTACATGTGGGGCGGTGAGGAGTGGGGAGGTGGAGATGGCATTAGAGGAGCGGGCCATGGGCCGGACAGGGCTGGAGGGGGGCAGCGAGCGGGGACTCTGGGAGCCGTCGCTGTCGCTGCCGTGGCTGCTGGGGGGCGTCGGAGGCATCTGTACCAGGTCCTCTGGGAAGAGAGGGGACTGTGTTAGCAGGGAGGACATGAGGACAGGACTGAGAGAGACGTCAGGTGTGCAGTGTTCAGCTTAGCATGGAGGGAAACGGGCCTGGGCCACCATGGTCACATCCGAAGCCCCTTGTGGCTCAGGACAGCACTAGGGCTCGGCCTGTGCCTTGTGTGGCTACCACGGGGGTGGGGTCTGCCCCCCTCCCTGGCTTCTAAGATGCTGTTATCTTGTTTTCCTTTTTTTTTTTGTTTCTTTATTTATTTATTTTGTGGCTGGCTCAGCCTACCCTGGTGGTGGGGCTGGCGCAGCATGTGGTGCCGGGGATCGGACCACAGTCCCTACAGTTGCCTGAGTTTTCCTAAGCGGGCACTTTAGACCACTGAACCATCTCACTGGCCCCTTGTTTTCCTTTTTATCTCTTTTTTCTTTCTTTCTTTGTTTTTTTATTTTTTTTTTTGCACTTGCCAGGTAGGCACTTGTGCCTCAGAGCTATCTTCCCAGCCCCTTCTTTTTTTCTTTTTTCTTTGTAGCCCAGGCTGGTCTGTAACTGACATCGATCTTCCTGCCTCAGCCTCCCAAGTGCTGGGATTATAGGCGTGCACCAACGCATCTGGCTTGTTCTTTTTTTTTTTTTTAATTTTATTTATTCATTTGTTTTTGTTTTGTGGTACCAAGGATTGAACTCAGGACCTTGTGCTTGCCAGGCAAATGCTTATTCTACTGAGCCATCTCCCTGGCCCCTTGGCTTGTTCTTCTTTTTGAGTTTTTTTTTTTTTTTCTTTCAGTACCAGGGATAGAACTTGGGACCTTCTGCTTGTCAGGCAGGCATTTCTGCTGCTGAGCTATCTCCCTGGCCCCATAGTAGATTCTTTTTTTTTTTTTTTTCCCAGAACTGGGGATTGAACTCAGGCCCTTGGGCTTGCCAGGCAAGTGCTTATTCTACTGAGCTATCGCCCAGTGCCCCACCCCTCACCCCAGTAGATTCTTAATAAGTGTTTGAGAAGTTAATTCTGGGGACTCAAAGGATTCTGTTACCCTTTCAATGTCTGGCCAACACCGGCTCTCTGTGTCCCCTTCTTCCTTGGCTGGCCTGGGATGAGCTCCCTAGCCTCTCTGAGGACCTGCCATCAGCACTCCCGTGTCATTGCTGAGTCACTGGTAGGTGTCTGTGACCCTGGGGATTTTTATGATCTATTTGGATGTATGGAATGTCTTCCCTTTGCTTCCCCAATGCCCGGGACTGGGAGATGCTGCCTAATGGACCCTGGGTGGATGGACAGATGGATGGACAGATGGGTGGATGGATGGATGAGTAGTGTGATATTTAGAAAGTGGTTGGATGAAGGGACAACAGGTGGCTACAGGGTAGGCTTCAGTTACTGAGTGCATTGCAGAGGGTTTGCAGGGTTCAAACTCAAGACCTTGTACTTGCCAGGCAGGCACTTGTGCCATGGAGCTATCTCTCCGGCCCCAAGGATGTTGATATAATGACGAAAGTCATAGACTGAACAAGGGGGACTGGAAGAAAAGAGGGCGCATGGACAATGGAGACTAGGTAAGGGTGGGAGGAGAGAGAATGTTTAGGGAAGAATAGGGGAGTTTCAAGGACGGGGTGGCCTACCCCAAGGGTGGAAGATGCTGTCTGGCTGATACTTGAGGGGGAAAGGGCCTTTCTGGGGACACACTCACCTGGTGTCATTTTGAGGAGCTGGCTCACCTCCGGAGGCTCGGCTTTGATCGCTGGCAGCTGAGCTGTCTCTCCTGGAGCCTGAGGGAAGACAGGTCCAAGTCCACCCGCGGTCCTGGGGTGGTCCCACTTTCCTCCCTGAGGCCGGAGATTTGCCCTACAGTCAAGGGTGTAGCTGCGCTTGGGGTTCTGGACACAGCCCAGAAGGGACAGAGACAAACTCTAATGACACACCTAAGAGGGCAGTAAGTGACCAAACAGTGTCATTCCGACCTTCAACTCGGAGCAGGAGGGCTTCCTGTGTGGCCTCTGAGGCCCAGCTACCTCCTTGGTGGAGGCCGACCTTGGGCTGTGAAGGTCATCTAGGCCTTGGTGTGTGGGTTGCCTGGAGGACCAGAGGTAATGTTTGGCTCTATGGTTTAGTTCTAAAGTGTCCCCTAAAAGTGTCATGTTCTCAGAGGTGGGCTTCTGAAAGGCTACTGGGCGCTGTACGCCTCAGTGGAGCCACAGGATGAGCGCAGCACTGTCAGCAGGTGGGTGGGGCTCGGCTGAAGGGGGCGGACCCAGGGGCGTGGCCTGGATGCACTGTGTTCCGGCCCCGCCCTTCTTCCACTTCGTGAACTCCCCTGGGGTGAGGGCCTCCCTCTGCAGCACCTTTCCACCACGGGGCTTCCGCCTTGGAGTTGCTGACCATGGACTGCACCCTCTGGAACCTCTGTTCCCTTCAGTTGAGAGTGCTGGATGTTTTGTTCCAGAAATGGGAAGGTGACCCGGGCCGCCATCCTGGCCCATCCCTGGGCATGTGGTAGACGAGAGCAAGGAGGAGGAGGGACGCCTTGGCTGCAGCTCCATCCCATAGGAGAGGCAAGAGCAGGAGCCAGAAAAAGGACTTGGAAGCAGTGAGAGCCCTGAGGGGCTTTAGGCAAAAGATAACGGATCCGATTTACGTGTTTAATGTGTATTTACATTTCTGTTCCTATTCCAGCTTATTCAGCTGCACATAGGTGTCACCAACGTGCCATAAGTAGTTTTGGGAGCTGGAATCGGGGGCCATCTCTTCCTGCTGGCTCTGCAGCCAGCCTAGAGGTTGTCACGTTGTGGGTAGGACATAGACTCCTGACTAGAGGAAGTTCAGGCTGGCCCTGAACTCGCTGGGAGCTTCCTGCCTCAGCCTCCTCGGTGCTGGGATTACAGGTGTGCACTGCCCCGTCTAGCTGCTGGGAAATAGCCTGGGCTGTGTCCATTTCAGAGACCTTGGTCCGGGCTGCCCCTGGCCCTGCTTTCTGTGCGTAGGGAGGGCCTCAGCTCACTCTTGCAGGTGCTGTGGCACGTCCCACCACAGCATGGCAAACGGGCAACCAAGGGGGAAGCAGAGGCCTGCTCTGGGACTTTTAGCCCTACGTGTGAGGGCCACAGTGGCCTCCTGTCCCACGGGCGGGCTGGGCCCTCCCTCCCTCCCTCAGCCCTCAGGCTCACCTGGTGGGGGATGGGCAGCCTGGCTAGGGGGCTGAGGCCCAGCAGGGGGGTGGTGGCCATGGTGGCAGCGGTGGCCATGGTGGAGGAGGCAGCCAGCGGGTCCACAGGCAGCTCTGGGCTCTGCTCCTGCTTCACCATGATGGCGCAGAGTTTGTGTCCTAGTGCCCATGCTCCGTGCTCCATGTCTGGGGGAAGTGGCAGGACCCAGGCTCAGGAGGCTCCCAGAGCCCAGCGCCCAGCCCCTTCTGCCTGTGAGCGATAGCCCAGGAGAGACACTGGGGTTCCCATGGGGAAAGGGGGACAGGTGGGCCCCAGGAGAGGGCAGTGTTCGCCCCAAGAGGCCAGGACATCTTCTGCATTGGGACATCGGAGCCAGATCCCTCCTAACTGACTGGGTGACAGCTCTGGCATGGTGGCCTACGCCTATAACTCCAGCCTGACGAGGCTGAAGCAGGAGGATCGCTGTGAGTTCAGGCCCAGCCTCAACTACATAGAGAAACTTTGCCTCAAAAGACAAAACAAAAACAAAAACAAAACAAAAATTTGAGACAGTCTCTCTGAATTGCCCAGGTAGAGTTCCAACTTACTGTCCTCCAGCCTCAGCCTCTCAGAGTACTGGGCTGAGGCTCAGTACGCCATCATGCCCAGCCCTGAATTAGTGATTTTTTTGGTCTAGGTTCATAATTTATTGTACAAATTGAGTATTACGTGATGAATTGACATTAGCTCCTCCAGGCATGGGACTTCACAGATGAAGTCAGACACTGTAATATTGTAGTAGGCACAATGCCCTGGGTTTAATCCCCAAAACACTTACGTTGCTTTTGCTTTTACTGGTGTTTTTTAGACCTTAACTTGAAGCACAAGATAAGCACAGCAGCGCCTCCATATGTGGCCAGTACACAACTCATTCTACCTGTGAGAGTGTTAGAGTTGAAGTACATTTTGATGCCAGTGAACTGGAGCTGGGCATCATGTCCTGCACCGGCCATGAGTTCAGTCTCACCAGAAACACCAATACCACAGCTGACGTCCTTCAACCCACACTGCTACCTCCACAGCTCGGCCGGAAGAAGCTGCCTGCATTAGTTGTCCTTGAAAAAGATGTCTTTAAAGGCTGGGTGTGGGGCGGGCAAGATGGCTCCACGGTCTAAAGCGCCTGCTTAGGACAGCGTAGGCAACCGCAGGGACCATGATTTGATTCCCAGCACCACATGCTGCGCCAGCCCCAACCCCAGGGCAAGCTGAGCCAGCCACTAAAAAAAAAAAGGCTGGATGTGGTGGCGCACACCTGTAATCCCAGCACTTGGGAGGCTGAGGCAGGAGGATCAGTGCAAGTTTGAGCCCAGGCAGGGCTACAAAAGTGAGCTCAAGGCCACCCTGAACTGCATAGCGAGACCCTGTCTCAAAAAGACAAGAAAGAGAGAGAGAGAGAGAG
>PVKN010006633.1:0-28107 GCA_004027915.1 Capromys pilorides
AGAGAGAGAGAGAGAGAGAGAGAGAGAGAGAGAGAGAGAGAGAGAGAGAGAGAGAGAGAGAGAGAGAGAGAGAGAGAGAGAGAGAGAGAGAGAGAGAGAGAGAGAGAGAGAGAGGGAGAGAGAGAGAAACCCACACCAATGCCCAGGTCAGACTGTAGCATAATAGATCAGAATTCCCAGAGTGATTCCCAAATGATTCCTGTGTGCAGCCATGATTGGGAACTGCGGCCCCTCCTGGACCATGAGCTCCTTAGAGAAAGAACATATGTCCCATCCATACCCAAGCCCAGAACTGTGCCTGATGCTCTCAGATATTCCATTGTTCAGTAGAGAACAGAGAGGTTGAGGATGGATAGATGATGAATGGAAGATGGATGAATAGATAAGAAGCTAGTATTTCCTGTGCTCAAGGAAGTTGTGATCAAGTAGGAAAAGACGATTGCTCACAGCTAGTGGTGTAGACACAGCCAGTGGCCGCCCATGATTCCTACTGTACATCCCCACACCCACAGAGATTACGATCTGAAGCAAAGCTTAGTTAAATGCAGATGATGGGTGCTTTCGTTTATAAGCCAAACAAAGCAAAAGGTTTCAATTACACTGCTGATTAGCACATAATTTTAAAAGTGAGGGAAAGAATCATCATAAAGATCTTATCACTTAAAAAGAAGAAAAAGTGAAAAAAGGATGAAATGGAAACAAAGCTTTATATGGAGGAGGGAAAGGGGTTGAGAGGAGTGGAAAGGAATGAGGAATAAAACAAGAATCGAGATATATCATGTGCAGGTACAATTCCCTATGCTGACGTGATCATTGTGTATACCTAAAGTATACCAATAAACTTAATAAAAAATAAAAATAAGATTGATAGCCATAAAAAAAACAATACAGTACAATAATGAACTACTGAAAGTGAATTCCTTAAGCTGTTTACCAACATCACCTTCTCTAGCCAGGATGTAAGTTGCATTGGGCTGGGTGCTACGGTGACTTTCTGCCTGTCTAATCACTTGTGCCAGCTCCCCTGGCCATGAGACTCATTGACCTATGGTAAGTGCTCTCCTGCTTGACATTAATTCTTCTAGGGGCCCAGACAGCATCAGTCTCACCTAATGCCACCACACCAGTGCCATGAAGCCCTTACACTCAGCATCATCCTTTGTACCAATACTTCTCACAAGAAGCTAAGCAAATTGAACAACTCATCTCAAACCACAGAGCCCTTCTCATTAATATGCCACCCACTTAATGAGTGAATAAGCTGTGGAAACAACACTTCAATAGTGGTCTTCTTTCTCTAGGTCCTCTTACACACTTGTGTCTGGTGAGAAGGAAAAGACTCCTAGAGCTTTCTTAGGGAGGACATCTTTGAACACATTTGAAACATGTTCTCATAAGAAATTGCATAATGTGTCTACCCAGAAATACCTTTAACACAGTGAGGCTTCTTGTTAAACAGTGATGTTTGCCTCAGCCAACCTAATGGGCTGGAAACGCAGGAACAGACTGAAAAACCGGTTTACACTAGAGTCAACAAGTGATCATGTCTCTTGAGATACAAAGATTGTATCTCACATATTTTCCAACTTTGTAACAAGGCTGTCTCTTAGAGTGAGAACAAATTAAGGAATGTTCTGGCTCCTGGCTGATGGGGTCATACAACATGTCCCTTGTGGCACAAAGGCCAGCAGATGGCCTGTCCCCAAATATTCCACCCTTTGAGTATGTGGTCTTTCATCCATTCTAGAAGGGTAACTCTGACTGGCACTACCTCCCCTTCAATGTTAATCTTTCTTCTTCTTTTCTCAAATATGTCTTCATTTTCCTCTTTTATGGCCTCAGAAGTGGGTCTCAGCCCATCCTCTGCCTTTTCAGGTTCAGACCTGAATGGACCCACATGAAGTCCACATCTGAAATAAACTCAGATCCACCTCACTCCCATGCTGCACTGTGTCCTGTGTCTTTTGTCTTGGACCCTGAGTCTATTAAACCAGGTCTCAAGCTCTTGCTTCCACCTTAACTATCTCAGAACCAACTTCATCCTCCACCCTCTCTTCCAGCTCTTCCTTTGGCACTCATTGGCACCCCAGGTCCTGAATGCCCCCACCCACATCTCACTTGTGTTCCCTCATTCATCCTCCTGGGTTTTTTTCAGGTAGATCATGGATATGTTCTCACAACCCTGTCCATAGACTTCCCATTGCTTACAGGATTACATCCAAACTTCATTAGACACCCTTCCCTCCAGGACCCATACCCACAGTGAGTTTTATCACCTGCAGGACCAAGCCACATTCTTAGCTAGATTTCGGTTCCTGCCCCAAGCCGTCCACACCCTTCTTATATGTGTCAAATCTCCTGTATAAAATATCTAATCTTTCCTCTCTTCTTCCACCTCGGCCTATAAAACTTCTACTCTTTGCTTTAAAAACAAGACCAAATGTCACCTAGCTAAGAAAGCTTTCCCTGGTTTCCTTGAGATTTAGACCACCAAACACTGGAGTAGACAGTGACATATTTTCAAATATATTTTCTTTGGGGACCCTGCTGTGACAGCAACTGGAGCTAACCAGTCCTTTCTGCTTCCAAAATCTGACATTTTGCTAGCATCTAAACCTTATTCAGTGGATGGATTTTTAATGAGTAAATCTATTGCTCTCAGACCTTTCAGCACCATGACAAGAAATAGGACCAAGACTGAACACCAGTGGGAGGGAGAGTGGTAAGGAAAGAAGAAGAAATCTCACCCATCAAACAGCAACAAAACCCTAGACAGAACGAAATACTGAGTTTGAAGCCAATCAAAGAGACACCCTGAAAAGCAAGAAAGGAAGATACAGTTGCAAGGCTCAATGTGCACAGTAGGTGAACCCCAATATCTCTAAGATCACAAGCATCTTTAAAAAAAAAAACAAAAACAGCTAGCTGTGTTGCATTGTCCCTGCTCACATGTTGGAGGCTCTGCTCAGCCCTTGAGTTCTTTGGAGAAAGCCACCTCATCTTTTCATCTTTCCATCCTGAACACCTGACACTGTTCCCAGCATTTGGCTGGCATCTTATTCCATGCACACTCTTTGCTCTCAGAACCCTCAGGTGTGGTAAACACACATGCAGGCCTGGGCTCTGCCAGTGTGCTAAGAAGTCAGAGTTGGGGTGGGGGCTGTGGAGCACCCATGGAATCCAAATCACATTCAGTACCCAGAATCTGAGGCAGGATTTCCTTGGCTTTTTTAGGGGGTGGAGGTCATTGATTGAACTTAGAGACCAACAACAAAAAGTTTTCTACCTGTAGAAGGTTTCTACCTACCAGCGCTGGCTACATAAGTGACCAATTACAAATTCCTTCTGTGATCCGAACAAGGCCTTCTCTGATGGTGACACTCAGTTGACGCAGATAATCTCCAGTGGCCTCATCTAGCCTGCTGATGCCCAGCGCAAAGTCCACCTTCTTTCTAAAAGAGAATGTCTTAGGCAGAACGGCGGCCTGTTTGGTCAGCAGTGTCACGGGCCATTGTTCCTCTTTGATCCAATGCAAATACAAGAGACTCAGATAACTATTTCCCCAGGTGGAGGGGACACAGGTTTTTAATCTTCCTCCTATCAAGAGTGAAGCCTTTTTATTTTGCTCTTTAAGTTATTTACACTTTGGACTTTCCGTATAAAAGAAACCATGTGATATTTGACAATCTGCATCTGATTGTCATGGTCTCCAGATAAGAAGCAGAAAGGTAGAGGCTGTGGAAGAGGACAGGGACAAGGGTGAGGACAAGGGTAGGGGCAAAGAAGTAAAAATGACTAAGATGCGCTGTGCATACAAACCAAGTCTCCAGGACTAGCAGTTATTGTGTATCACAAGCACAACCAATGGGAGTAACAAGGAAGTGAAGCCTGTCTGCTGCTCCACTGAATCTTGGTGGCCAATGGGGGAACAAGGAGTGGTCATGTGACCTAGAAGTTTAGGCCATAAAACGTCCATCGCTTGTCCTTAGGCCGCTGGCTGCCCTGGGCCTGCCACACTGTAGGGACATTTGTGTGCTCTCTGCAGCAGCCAAGCCAGCCCAGAAGGGCCAAGAGGGGAGCTCCAGAGCCCCCTCTGTGCGTCTTTTGCACAGCTTTCACTGGCCCTCACTCCACACTGCTCACAACAGCCACGTGGCTTCCACAAGGGAGCGGAGGAGAGGCTTGTAAGACCATGGCCCTGGCGAGCCTGGGCTACTTATCAAGATCCTATTTCAAAAGACTAAGAACAAAAAATGTGTTAAATAAATTATCCATGTTTTAACCAATTTGATTGACTAGTTTACTAATTGAAAACAAAAGCACTCACGAAGCCCTGACTTTTCCTCAGTTTCTAGAATATGTGCTAACTTTCTGGATGTGTACTTGAAGACTGAAGTCAGAGTCTTACACTCACTAAGCAACTGCTCCACCATGGAACTGTATCCCCAGCCTTTTTAATTTTATTTTGAGACAGGCCTCAAGCATGAAATCTTCCTGCCTCAGCCTCTTGAGGAGCTGGGATTGCAGATGTGCGTCACTATAGACTACTGCATTTTTTGCGCTGATACCATGATGTGGACCGAATGTGAGCTTCCCCCTCAGATTCCTTGGCTGACATCTCGCCTTGCAGTGAGAAGGTATGAAAAGTACCTCAGGCTGGATCCACGGGTCATTGCTTGGCCAGTTGATACATTTGCCCCATTTTCACAGTCACAGTGGAATGAAGTCGACGGGGCTCCCTCTGTCCTTCCCCCCAGGTGAGGACATGGGGAGGAGGTGCTGTCCATGACCAAGGAGCAGGCTGAGCCCTAGGCCCTGGACTCGGAGACTTGAACAGCAAACTCCTGCTGTCAGAAGCCACCCAGCCTGTGGCAGTGTGTGTGGCTGGGACACCAAGAGGCAAGAGGAGTGGCCCAGCCACCTGGCCTAGCCTTCAGATCTGCAGAGGAAGTTGGGTGTTCAAAGTGGCCCAGCTACATTCTGGTAGGAGATGGTACATGACGCAGAAGAAGAAAACACAGACAGCCTGCGAGGAGTAAGACAGGAGAGCCATCGCCCGGGGCAGGGGAGACCTTCAGTGGTCACTAGCTTGTGTGAGGGCCGTGCTGCTTGCACTCAGTATGGACACCCAGGAAACTAGGCAGAGGGGGAAAGGGAGGTGAGAAAACGGTGAGGAGCTCCTTCTTTCCTTTGTTCTTCATTATATGACTGCATTTATTGAGTGGAGCTGACAGTACTCTTACCAATTTTAAGGAGAACTGAAAAGAAAAATGCATAATCTTCGTTCTTAAAAAGCCTCACAGCATGTACTTGTTCCCTTCTGAGCACCCATCCTGGGAGCTCTGGGGTCCATCACACAGTACCACTCAGGCCAGGGGTCTCAGCAGAGGTGGCACTGGTGGGAACAGGGGCTGTGCTGGGTGGTGGCCGCTCACCCGAAGGCTCCGTCCCCCAGAGTCTCTCGTATGGAGTTGGCCTACAGAGAGTGTGCACACCCATAAGGCCTCTGCACACTCCCGATTATCTACCCTTCTTGGACAGTTGCATGGAAAAGCCTAACACTTTCAGTTATGAGTAATTTGTAAACAAAGACCTAATTGCAGCAATCTCATTGGGATCAGAAACTGAAAGAAGCCTGTCTCAGCTTTGGAGCTCACAGACAGATAATTGTCCCTGTAAAAAAACTAAAAGGACACTCTGATTGTCCTGAGCTCAGCAAACAGTGGTGCTGCCATCTGACACAGCAGAGTTTACGTAAGGCCATCGATCTCCATGTGCACACTCACAGCTGGGAGGTGACCCTCGAGTTCGCTCGTCCCACATCCCTGTTGCCAGCAGCTCAGGATAGCACAAGGAGTGTTCCACTTTGACTCTTCCCACACCTGCCTCAGGAACTCTCAAACTCAGGCATTCCACAGAGGGCCCTATAGTTTTTCTGCTTTGAAGCTCTTCTAGAGTAAGCCTGTAAAAGCCAATATCTGAGGTGCAGACCTTTGGAACCTTCATGATTGACCAGCCTTGAGCCCGGCTCAAGTCCAGAATTGTCTTCTGAGAAAAATCTATACTCTGGGGCCCTGCTGCACAGTGACAGGTCGAAGGTGACACATGAGAAGGCTGTGTTTTCATAAGGGACTTCTTTCGCCTCCTTGTTCCATTGATTTTCTAAATATATACTTTTGGAAGTATGAGTGTTAGAAATGTACATGCTTATAATAGAAATAATTGTTTAGAGACATTTGACAGATAACAAAATGCCTAACAGTTACTTCCCAACTTTTATCAAAAGTCAAGGTGCACAAAATAATATCGCCACGGCTCATTAGAGAGTACAGCACCTGCCCAGCCTGCTGTGTAGTTCAGGTTCCTGTCCATCAGTCAAGCTGGATGCACACGGAGGATGAGGGCTGCATTTACCTCATGGGGGTGGTAAATGCTGTACCTGACATGAAACAGTACCTGACATGGGCTGTACCTGACATGAAACAGTAATTATTTGGGATGAAACACAGTATGATTGGAAACTGCCCGTAAAGAGGAGAGGGAAGGGATTCATCATGGTGCTTCACGGAGGCTGGACCTGTGAGGAGAACAAGGGGGACTCAGCTCAGGGAAAGAAGCCAACAGGCTCAGTGAAGAGCTGCTGAGCTTGGGAGTGGCAGTGAAGATGGTTCCCTGAATGACCTGTGACTTGGAAACTCCAGTGACACAGACTTGAGACTATCTGCACTCAGGAGGGGGTTGACCCAGCAACAGCCTACTGGCTGCACCTCCTCAGCCACAGTACCAACCCACCCTGCCTCAGTTTCTTCATGTGTAATGTGTGTGAAGAGAATCATTGCTGCCTGAAGATAAGAGAAAACCACACTTTCCCTTGGCACTCAGTCTCCCCTGAGTAACTTAGTGCTAAGTTTATTCTGGGAGACTCAGCCTCCTGAGTGCTGGGATTACAGGCATGTGTGCAACCACACCTGGCCCCTAAGCAAATCTGAATGTACAAAATCAAAAGGGGAAATGTGGGCCAGGGAGATAGCTCCGTGGCACAAGTGCTTGCCTGGCAAGTGCAAGTTCGTGAGTTTGAACCCCAGTCCTGGAAAAGAAGGGGTTGGGGGAACATGGCAAACAGGGAAAAGTCAACGTTGAAAAAATGAGCAGCGCAAGAGAAGACCAAGAAAAGATTCCCAGAAAGCTACAAAGAGAATGCTAAGCAGTTTTGAGGAGTCCAGTTCTCCTGAATTTGGCAAATAGGTCCTGTAAACTAAAGTTTATAGTCACAGACCACTCTCATCGATCTTGCTGGGCCAGGATGGGAGAAGGAAGTGGGATGCAGTGTGCTAAGGAGTGGGGCAGGGACAAAACAGTAGAGGCCACTTGAGGCAGGAGGGAGAAGACAGGACAGACAGAAATTGCAGGCCCAGAAGGGGCTGGGCTTTATTTACAGTGTTTGGGGTTTGGCGTTTTTGTTTTCTATTGGTGGGGACCAAACCTAGGGCCTCACATGCCAGGCAGGCACGAGTTCCCCAGCCAGCTTGGAGAGGTTTACCTGTTGTTTTGTTTGTCTGTGATTTTTTTTTGGGGGGTGGGGGGATTGTTGTTAAGGAAGTCAGTTGATCAGAACAGTTTCTTCAAGGATGTCTTTATTAAGCAGGTGATAGCACAAGTTTGTAAGCTCAGCATTCTGAGAGGCTGAGGCAAGAGGATCACAAGCTCAAAGCCAGCCGAGGCAATTTAGCAACCCAGCCTGACCATTTCTCAAAAGAGAATATAAAAATAAAAACACGGCTGGGGAGGGTGTATAGGGCCAGGCCATGAATTCAGTCTCCAGCCAGCATGTCTCCTTACCTCTTGGCGTAATTGCCAAATCAGATGGCACCAGAACCCTAAATGCACCCTGATGCATGCTCACATCTTAAGTTACAAATGCATCCCTATGTAGCACTCCTTAGGCTGTGGAGGAGCCTACGTGTCCCTTTGTCACAAATCAACCTGGGAAACAAGCATCCTTGTGAACAGGTTCGCTTTTCCCTCTACCCTTGGTCCATAAAATGAGAGTTCTCCCCCTGACCCCCAGCACTTTCTAGACACAATGAGGCCTGAGTGAGATTTTCTAGTTGGGGTCATCTATGTCTCTTTTTTGGATTATGCAGGAAGAAGTGCACTTGCCCTGGGTGTTTGTGCGAATGTGTTAAACTTTTTTCTCACGTTGAGATTGGTGTGAATTAGAGCTCCATGGATAAGGGAGAGAGAGGGCTGCACAGACAAAACTGCCTGAAGTAGTTTGTTTGAAACTGCAAACATCAAAATAAATATCTAAACAAGATATGTTGAGATTCTGGTCACCTGTGACAGTTGAAACAACACTTCCAAATTTATGGTCAGGTTTCTTAGAGAGTCTCAGATTTTCTCAGGAAAAAATATATGAATCTGAGAAGGAAAACAATGTATTTGCCACATTTGCCAGGTTTTTAGTTGTCTTGGTGACTACCCGGTCCATTGCGCCTCCCAGCGGTCATAGCACTTTTATAAATAAAAGCACTCCTAAACACAGCAACTTGGTTATTCTGAAGTTTTGACACTAGGTGGCAATAGATTTCTTTTTAAAGGGGCTTTCAGAGTCTTAGTAGCTAGAAGCAAAAATAGAATAACTATGGCCTTGTCCAAAATAGGGGACAAGAGGGGACTGGGGGCTGAAAGTTAAAGTTGATAGGGGAAATTTGCTTTTTTTTTTTTTTTTTACAACATGCCTTGCAGCAGAGGTCAGTCATATAAAAAGATGCATTTTTCATACTTCTGGTTGTCACTTCGTTCTCCACTGAAGCAGAATATTAAATAGCTCCTTGTTTCCTTTATCAGCAGTCAACAAATCTTACGGATTTCCTTGGCCCCCCTGAAAGTCCTGGGATGACTACAATAAAATCCAGCTGTGCTAACTCTGCATAAAAGGGTTCTCACCAATAAGACTCCACCAAATAACGGGCTGGGGGCTGAAAGCTAATGAGAAGTGAAGCTGGTGAGCTCCCTGGCTCTTACACCATGTCCATGAGAGGAGAAGACACACAGGGCGTGGTGAGGACCCACATCCAGCTCCTTTCTCCTCCCACTCATCTTGGTCTCACCCTTCGGAATAGGCCAAGTGCAAGACACAGTGGGGAGGCTTCCTCAGGGCAGCAGTACCGCAAAACGCACAGCACCCAGCAGCTCCACCTTCCCCTCCCTCATGTGATGCATTGTCTTCTAACCTACGTGCTGTGGCCTTCATCTAGGTGTCACCCAAAGCCTCATGCAGTCATTGGAGGGAATCTGTGTTCAATAGGGTTAATAGAGAGTTTCTGGAGTTCAGGATTAATTCATGACCCAGTGCTAGGATTGTGAGCGTGAGTGCAGCACTCACTCCGGGGCAGGTGGCCTGAGGGCAGCATATAGGAGGGAGCGGGACTTGCTGCCTCAGCACCACTGCCTCTGCCCCTCCCCTTTTGCTCTCACTGTTTGGCTGCCCTCTGCCATGTGCCACCCTGCCTTGGGGCCAGCTGAGTATGGACTGAAACTTCCACAAACTGTGAGCTAAATAAACCTTTCCTTCCTTAATTTTGAGTGTCAGGTATTTTGTCCCAGCAATGAGAGAAAGTAACCAAGAAAGAACTATTTTGTCATGATTTGGAGCTTTTGCAAGGTGAACAATATAATATAGGACACATTTTATAAGACTATTTTATAGTAGTCACACAAAGAATCATATACAAAGAGCGCAGGAGATCTGTCCACACACTGAAGACCAAAGACTCCAGCTGAGGGCCTGGATCCTAATATCCTGTATGAGTCCAGCTGAAAACCTATGGCCCATAACAGTGCCTTTCACAAGTCCAATTGGAGGCCTACAGCCCACAACAATGTTTCACTCAGGCCCACTTCATGATCTGCACTGGGAAGGCCCAAAGGTCAGTAATAGAAGTTAGAAAGTCTGTGCCGGTGGAATGAAATATCTTTGCTAGAAGGCTGAGAGATCTAAACTGGAGCCAGGAAGCAACACACAAGATGAGAACCAGGGCTCTCCCAGTGAATCATAGTCATTCTTAGTGACAACGAAGTCCCAAGCTCCTCCTCTGACAAAAACAGCCAAGTTCATTAGGAAAGCCAGCACAACAAGATCCTCCAGCAGAACAGCCCAGAACCAGCAGCTTCCAATAGCTCCAACAGCTTCTCCAAACAACTTCCCTAATAGCCTCTCGACAGCTTCTCCAGTTCTGCCTCTTATGCTACCCGCAGATATCCTCAGGTGGGCTTCCCACACCCAGCATCATGCTAGATCAATTCATTTGGGCATAACAAGTTGACCGCCAATTAGCTATCCACTACACTACATTGAATCCACATCTTCCAAAATTGTCAAAGGACTGTAGCACACACCAGTCAGCAGGATGTGAAGCCCATCTCTCTGTGGCAGACTAACTTCTCCCTCAGGGTCTCACTGCTGGCACAAACCACTGCCCACCAGCCTGGCGCAAGAGCTGGAAATGCCCGGTTACTAGACCCTAGACACAGACCCTTCCTTTAGGAGCACTACACAGGTTATGACAGTGCTAGAGACTTAAACAAGTCTTGACTAAGTCAAGACAAATAATGTAGAGATCTCCAGGGAAGCAGAGTCACACTAAGTCTGCTATGCAAGTTGTCTGTCTGCTAAGGGTCTGCTTCCCAGGAAACCAAGCTCCCTGACCTTGGCTCCTGCTGGACTTTGCAACCATGCAAAGGGATGAGGGACAGAGCAGAAGACAGGCAGGGGGTGGCACTACAAGTGAGCACAAGATGCCTTTCCTGACAGACAGGACACAGCTCACAGTGCTGCCATGACCTCTGACTTCTGGCAGGATGAACCTCTGGCCCAGGCAACAGGTGCCATCCTAGACCCCTTCTCCAAGGAAGCCTGGCTGTACCACAAGAGCACGGAGGACACAAACACTGCACACAGGTGCAGCTGCCGCCACCACCCCTGTTCCTGCAGTTTCCAGCAGGGTGACCAAGGAGCTACTTCCTTTCCAGATGCACATTTCCTGCTCTCATCTTTACTGTGCCCTGGAGTGAGGTTGGGGAGCAACCATGGGAAGACGGAATCAGGCTTCCGTTGCTGCCTCTACATGACTATAGACCTTTTCTTTTAAGCTTTGGGAATTTCTGAAGCGATCCCACAAAGTGAGTCTTCTTTTAAGGTCTTGGAATTGATACTTCTTGACTTCAGCATGCGCACACACACACACACACACACATCCTAGGAATCCAACTGCCCCAGAGGACAGGCCAGACCTGGGAAGGCTATGACAGGGGAGTCCCCAGGCAGGGAATGACTTTCACAGAAAGCAGCCTTCTCACACAGGTGAGCAGTTTCTTTGGGAGATCTGAGTCTTCCCCTCCTCCTGGGCTGTAGGGCCTGAAACACTTGGTGTACTGCTCTGTGAGCTCTAGCTTAACCACAATAGCAACTACTGTGATCACTTGCACAGAATGACCAGTTATCCTTCTGCTTAATCAGCATTTCAGAAAACAAACCGCCAACAAGGGTGTAGGAAATGCCACCTGATGAGACACTTGGGAGCCACTCCTCAGACTAATTAAAAGGACAGGCAGTCTCACCCAGAGATCATTTTCCAGAAAGCAGCTGACCAGCACACACCACACTTGGCAAAATTCCTGGCTGGTTTTGCAAGAATGTTTGTTCCAAGCTGAGATCATCTTTAAAAGAAAAGGAGAAAGAAAAAAACAGAAAGTGGCCAAGAAACAGAAGCGGGCAAGGAGGGAGGCCAAGGCAGCGGGCAGGACAGAAAGAAGGAAGAGAGCTCATCACCAGAAAGTTTTAGATGTTCCCATTCTGACCAGATATCTCTCTAATCCTACAGTGAAGTGTTATTACAAAGGAGACAAAATATTTGCACCAGATTCATTTGTGTAACATGTCCTGGCCTCCAGTTCTCATCCATGGCATTACTTTGCAGAGCATTGTTTTCAACTTCAGTAATTATCCTCATCAACAAGGTGATTGTAAGGAAAATTAACCAGGATGGGACCAGGTGTCTAGAGTCTGACTATGCCTGTCCTCCAGCCTGGGGACAACTGCATATCGGGGCAGCTCATAGCTAAGAGCTGGCACTGTCATTGATGTGGACAGGACAGGCCCTGTCCCCTAGCACAATCACACAGCACTCTTCCCAACAGCTGAACTGCTTTTGACCCCTGAATGCTACCTAAAGATAGCTTGGGAGAATTTCTGTGTGTGTGTGTGTGTGTGTGTGTGTGTGTGTGTGTGTGTGAGATTCAGAGTGGGAATTTTGGCCTAACAAGACTTATTTTTAATTCCTGTTACTAGTGTTGCAGAGAAAGTATAATTAGAGATTGAAAATTATTCATTGCTGAAGTTTTTACTTAGCAAAAATATCAGGACTTTAGTCCTGGACAGGAAATAGAATTTATAGCTTGCTTCAGGTAGCCTGTGAGAGACCAAAGAGCCCAGGACTGCCTCTGCTCCCAACCTTTATCTTCAGGCCAATAAAAGAAAAAGAAAAAGATCCTAGAGCCCATCACCCACCCCTCACCCTTCACCCCTCACCCCTCACCCCTACCCCTCACCTCCCCACCCCACCCCCAATCTGAGCCTGGGAAGGATTTGGAGGAAAGGAGTGGTTAAGCAGGCTGAAGCTTACAGGGCATCTGAATCCAAATCACTGCTCTGGACTAGTAACTAGAGGCAACAGACCAAGGTGGAGGGGATTCTGGAGGGGGACAGTTTAGTCTCCCCAACCCCGAAGCTCAGGGTAGAAGGAAGGAAACAAGAGAGCAGAGTGTCTACTACAATTTTTGGGTTTTTTTATTATTTTTGGAATATAACAGTATCTGGGAGCAGAGAGGGAACAGTACAGTGGGGAGAGGCATCTGATAAGGCAGTTACAGCAGAGGACCGGAAGGACAGTGATTCCCTGGTTTGGAAGGCTAGGAAGCAGCCTAAGGGACTGCCACTTCAGTCTTTGACAGGACTGTTCACTCCTCCCACAATCCCAACACACCCTCCTCTGGACACTCTTGGCCTCAGTTTCTTCCCCTCAAAGGAATTAGAAACAGCAACCCCCACCACAGCCAAGCAACAAACTCTGAGCACTTACAGTGGGCACTTCATGGATATAAAATTCCTCTCAGGGGACCAGATAATCAGCACCAGAGCAGTGGTGAAGAGATTGTGAGGCTCGGAGGAGTCCCAGGCTGCAGAGGACCCAGCTCCCCTCTGCCTGCAGCTGCTGAGGGCCTGAAGCCATGGAGCTGAGCATCTCCACACCCTATCCTTGCCTCACCCACTGACCTCTTGGCTGCAGGCTAGAGCCTAAAGGAGGTCAGGAGAGGAGGGGCCGAAAACCTGCAGCAAAATCCCCACTCTTTGGTAAATCCAGCAGTTACGGTCTGTTGGAAACAGGACTGGACTGAAGTAAAGCCTGTGCTGGAGGGCAAACGTGGAAGGCTTTTGCTTTCTAAGTGCGCATGTCTTCTGCCTGGACCAGACCTTGGATGGGGCAAGGGTAGTGGCCACCATGGGAAAATAGTGTTGTCTTGCTCCTGTTCTCACAAGGAGATAACGAGGCAAGGTGCTTCCACAGAGGAATGAGAAGGTCTAAAGCTTTTGCACCAGCCTCCCTGATAGCAGTTACACTAGCCCCAAGCCTCCCCTCTTCGTCTTGCTGCCCCAGTAAAGATTAATATGCCAGCCATCAATGCATTCACATTTCTTTGGTAGAGGAGAGGGGCAGGAGAGTGAAGAAAGTGTTTCCCTCAAGGTCAAATATCTCTAGATCTTGGACAGGGCAGTGGTTGGGCAGAGGCAGCAGGTAACTGCCCTCTACAGAGTCTAGAGAGCTGGGGCAGTAAACTTGGGGGACACTCAAGGCACTTCCCTTTTAGTACCACCAAATAAAGACCCTGGCAGAAGACCAGGGAAGTTTCTCTTGCAAATATAAGCCTATGAGTTGAAGTCTCAGAGCCCTGTTCTTCCCTATTCCAGAAAAGCATGGGATGAAAAAGCCTGGGGGTGCAGGGAGTGGCAGATAGCTCAGTGGACTAAAGTGCCTACTTTGGCAGACACAGGGACCAGGGTTCGATCCAAGGCACCGTATGTTATGCCTACCCTGCCCCTGGAGCACACTGAGACAGTGACTGAGACTGGGCATGGTGGCACACGCCTCTAATCCTCGTGCTTTGGAGGCTGAATACAGGAGGATCACTATGAGTCTGATCTGTGTAGTGAGATCCTATACTAAAAATAAATAAATAAATAAATAAATAAATAAATAAATAAATAAATAAGAGGCTTAGGAACACAGCCCAGCAACCCAATGGGAGTGCCCAACCTCCACCTTATTTTTGTGAACCTGGCCATTGCCCCTGTGAAATTATAGTTAGAGCAATTATTTATTTTGTGTATTTGCTACATCATGTGTATGATTGCCTTTGTTAGGGGAGTCTGAGGAATACGGGGCTGACATGGAACTGGAATGTCGGGAAGACTTCTTCACTGAAATCAAGGCTTTTGAAAGGAACCATGGTAAAAGGCCATGAGGCAATTTTCAAGTTATGTGACAAAGGTAGCCACAGGGTGCTCTGAGTTTTGTGGTGGTCACAAGACACAATGCAGCAGTTGAATCTGAAAAAAAAAAAAAAAAATAGACTAAGAGTTTAGAAAAACTAAATACATAAATAAAATTTTGTTACTTCTGTTAATAGTATCTTCTTCTTTGTCTACATTCTGTTTTTCTCAATGTTGGGTTCTACAAATATATACTAAATAGCACTTGCAATTTTTTTGATGTTATTCCATTCTGTTTAGTTTTTCAGTCTTGAGGAATGAACCTAGCGCCTTTCACTGTGTTACATTCCCAGCCGTTTTTATAGTTGAAACAGGGTCCCCAGTTTGAGCTCAAATGTGTAATCGTCCTGCCTCAGCCTCCCAAAGTGCACCTGAGCTACCATGCCCAGCAGCACTTGCAAGTTCTATGAGTTTCTTCTCAGTACAAACACTATCCCAGATATATGGGAAAAGTGTATGGAGCTGCAACATTTCACACCATATTTGCTCTGAATGCTCATTCAACCAGACAGCATAAGCAATACGGAGAGTTGGATGAACTGAGAATTTACGACTTTGTAAATTCTCTTTCCAGAAGGTTTTCATTAACGGTGAAGCCATAGCAACCATACTATCAGGGGTAAAGTAGGATGCAAAATAAGCATCCTATTAATTTCTAATCTACAGTATTAAAAATTGTTCACATTAACTCTTTTAGGTCTAAAAAAGATAAAATGTTACCCATACCATGGCATTGTCTCTTTCTATGTTTTTTCTTTTAAGTACAGATTATTCTGTCCTTACAAATAAAAAGCACGAATAAGATGTTTTTCCATTCTATTAGGCATTGTCTATGTCAGCCGGTGTAAATATACCTTTATTCACCTTTTAGCACTATCATAGTCAAAAAGAGGAAAAAAAAACAGTCTCAAGAGTAAACTTTTAATTATTTCTCTTTAAATAATGTTAGCTCTAGCTGGGCATGGTGGTACGTGCCTATAATCCCAGCACTTGGGAGGCTGAGGCAGGAGGATCAGTGTGAGTTCAAGACCAGCCTGGAAAGTGAGCTCAAGGACAGTCTGAACTGCATAGTGAGACCCTGTTCAAAAAGACATAATAATAATAATAATAATAATAATAATAATAATAATGATGATGATGTTAGCTCTGTTTTGGAACCTCCCATCTTTCCCTGAATGAATATACTTCATTAAATTTTCTTGTTAACTGTCACCACTTTTCTGCTGCTCAGGACAGAGTTTAACCCATTCGTGTCCTCTGTCCCCCACACAGACACCCACCCCGCACAAGGTCATATCTGGAGCCTCTGCTGAGCTGCACACCTAATCCCACCATGTGCGGGCTCCCTGTGTCTTTCAGATCTGCAAGATTTTTTTAAGCCAGGCCTGTGGTACACGCCTGTAATCCCAGCACTTGAGGGGCTGAGGCAAGAGGATAGTTGCGAGTTCAAGACTAGCCTGGGCTACAAAGTGAGACCCTGTCTCCAAAAGACAAGAAAAAAAGAATCTTTGGAAGTCAGTTTCCTAAAAGAGGAAAGAGCTTGAGTCACTTTTGTGCCCTGAAACTGCACGCTTTTTTAAAGCTTTAAAAATTTAAAATTTGTAATTCTCTTTGTCCCCTTTCTACTTATTTTTATTTCTTTTCTCCTACCTTAAGACTAGAAAGGATCAGTATTATCCATGTCAATTAAATATGCAGGCTTGCTCCTGCAACCAACCCGTGTGCCAGGCCCCTCGGGTATTGGGGCCACGGTGAGTGAGATGATGGTGTGCACTCCACTTTCGTGACCACAGAGTTGATAGTGGTAGAAACATCGCTCCATCTGGTGCTTGGGGCGAGGAAATAGGCCAGTCCCATGATGAACCTGGAGATGCAGGCTGGCACCCATGGAGCATCTCAGGGCAGATGCTTCCCAGACCAAGGCCCAGACTCAGTGTACCTCAGTCCAGATGTTTGTTGGGCTTGAGGCCAGACCCTGACCTGTGCCTGGTCTGCTCTACCTCATGGTCCCTAATGCCTCAGGAACCACGGCAGCACAGGACTCATTTCCTGCTCTGTGATTTGAGGTTTCCATCTTACTATCCAACCTCAGCAGGAGAGTAACTCATTTGCAACTCTTAGGAAGCATCTTTATTGCCTTCCTTCCCTCCATCTCAGCTCTGTACCTCTGCTTCTGGGGCTCCTGTTTCCTGAGACATCTTGTACCCAGGTCTCTGTCCGAGGCTTATGTTCCGGGAGCCCTGAGCTATGGCAGAGATGCTGCGCCAGCATAGGGCCCCCAAACTCTCCTCTGCTCCATCACACCAGACAGACAACACCCCTGGAGTCCTGGCACTATGGTCACAGCCCCTAGAGCGAGGGCAGCAGCATGATGGGCAATGGTACCACTCAGAATCTCCCTCCAGGGTTGGAGCAGCCTCGGGGCCCTGCCAGCCAAGCCCTGGGGCACGGGACTCAGAGATTAGAAGATGTTCTCAGCTGGCTACTGTCGCACTGCTGGGCTGTGGAACATAGTCACAGTGAAGAACTTGCATCACAGATCGCAGTCCCTTCCACTCTGGGTTCTGACACCTCGGGGAGGAGCCTAAGGGTTCCTGCAGGAAGAAAAACCAAAAACCTCAAACAGAGCCTTGGCACCTTGGGGTAGGCAGCACAGCTGCCCCAGATCCCTGAACTGAGCACTGTAGACCCCTTGTGATCCCACTGGCTACCTCTGGTCAGATCCAGGGACAAGCAGTGCAGGACCCCAGCCGGCAGAAGGCAAGAGCATGGGAACCCACGTCCTGTAGCTGAGATCCCACTGTTGTGTCAGAGATGAGCTTGGTGTGCAGCTTTCAGTCACTAGAGGTCACCACAGGACAGAGGTGTCCTGTCCAGGAGGGACAGTACACACAAGGCCAAAAAGGGGGATGAGACAGAAAAGAGGCAGGGCCTGCACCTGGTGAAACCATGAGCTGCAGCAAGGCTATGCTGAACTGCAGGGCATGCTCTGTGACGTGTGTGGCGACACTGCACTTCGGCCCTGTGACTCTAGGTCCCCCCTGAGCCCCAGCTCTAAGGCCCTAGGTCCAGCATAGGTACAATCCTCAAGGAACGCTGGGCACTGTGTATCTATTAGTGCCATGTGGCATCTCTACGTCAGAGTTTTAATGCAGCTCCGCACCGTTAATATCTAGGTCTCTCTCTGCTTTCTAAAGGGAACTTATCCCGACAGTAAAGAAGACTTATTCAAGATTCTTGCAATAAGAAGAAGGGGGAGTTCTGAATCCAGGAGGACACATGTGGCCTCACAGCCTGAGAATGCAGCCAAGGGTAGAGGGGCTTGGTTAACCTGACCCAGCACATCAAAGGTGTGCTTGGGAGGGGGTGGGGCTCACCGACCTGACCGGGGGATGTGGGGGCACTGGGTGAGGGCTCTGGAGAGTGCAGCTGAGGTAGATGAAGCAGATCTTTGTCTGAAACCTGAGCGTTTTTGTGAATTTGCCGTGCAGATGTGTGACAATGCATCTGTTCGGGGATTTTGGTCAAATTTTTGTTGTTGTTTCTTTTTCTCTTCATTCTTTTTGTCAGTTACACAAGTTAATGGATTTCATTTTGGCAAATTCATATGTACACGTGACATACACTGATCATTTTAACCCCCACCTGTCTCAGATCCCCACCCCGCTTTCCCATTTGGGGAAGGTGCAATGTGTCTATTTGGCTCACATCCATCTCCTCTATTATTTCTCCAGTTTTTAAGAATTCTCTCTCGGCTAATTCTTAATATATGTGAACGTCTAAAGTTCTCTGTCATTCTAGAAGAACGGATCTGAGCAGTCACTTGGCTCTCTCTTCCCGCTAAGCACCGGATGCTTCTGCGGAGGCGTCTCTGGAGCGGCCGTGGCGTCTCTAACCAGGCCAGGCGTCCTGCTGCCTGGCGTCCTCTGGCACCAGCTTCCCACGCGCTCCTGCTGCACGCTCCGCCTAAGGGCTCACGTTGGCCCGCTCACTTCTTGCTCCATTACAGCCTTGGCCACTGCAAGGTTGGCTTCCTGAATTTCACGCATCTTTCTTTCTGACTCCCACCAGATCAGGTAGAGTCTCATCCACAACCACAGAGTGTGGGGTTTCTGTGGTCGCTGGGTCATTCTCTATCTCTCCCAGCTCCTTTCCTGGTGCCTGAGATTCGGCTGAGCTAGAGGAACATCAAAGCTGAGACCTGGGTGATCAGAGCTCTGGAGACCTGTGCACAGGAGAAACGCCACCCCCGATTGTCCACACAAAGCTTGTGGAGTTGCCACTTGCCCTGGGCAACAGGCAGGCTACCAGGGCCACTCTGTGTGTCCCCAGTGGTTAACCATAGTGGCCTCTGTATTAAGAATCCTTTGTGTGCTTAAATGCCACTAATTTAATCCCATTCTAAATTAATTTTTTAAAAAAAGTTAACCTAATTTTCTCTCAACCTGTGATGTGAGGATCACTCTGTACTCCACCGTACAGTGAAAAAGCTGAGAATCCCAGAAGTGAGTAACTTGACTGCAACCACACAGCAGAGTTGTGCAGAGCTAAGATTTTAAGTCACCTGCATCCGATTGCAGGCATCCAGCTCCTGGGCACCAATCTCAAGAATACCCAAGCAACAAAGCCACAGTTTCCGCAGGGACTCACCCAAGAGATGTACCTACTTCCTCACCTGAACCAGGAAACAGTCCCATGGACAGTGACACCAGCACTCCTTACTGGTCTAGAGATTTCCACTTCTATCAGCTAGTGGCTGAAACTGTATTCACATTGATCTCTAAAACATCAATTATGTAAGCTGTGGCATTACTTTGGGGTTGTTTGGCAAAAGGAAAGGAGACCAAGAGATGGAGGGAAGGGACAAGAATGGAGCACAGAAAGAATTGAGACACACTGATGCACATTTACCAGCTCCCAAGGAGAAATGTAGTCATTGTTTTCTTTTTTTTATTTTTGTCTTTTTAAAAATTAATTACATTTACTGATACATTTTAGGTACACATAGCGATCATGTTCATGATAGGGAATTTGTACCTATACATATTACAACTTGATTTTTCTCCATTTCTTTATATTCCCTTTAACCCCCCTTTCCCTCCTTATTTACAGAAGGAAGGAAAAAGAAACAGCATGATAAGAAAAGAAGGAAAAAAAGGAAACAAAGCATTGAGAATCTAATCATTATGTAGAGCAAATGTGGGCTAATGAAAAGCATGCGTTTAAAAACTCAGATCTGCACTTTGCAGTTCTCAGACATCAGTGTAGTATCAGTTGTCACAGGTTCCTGTGTCCCCAGATTGAAGTGAACTATGCGTAAGGCCTCCTTACCCAGGGGGATGGGGTCCTCTTCTGGGTAACTGCTGGACTTCCCCAGGGTCTTCATGGGTTCTCCTAGCACAGGTGGGTCAGAGTTGCCAGGAATATGACTGCCCCACCAAAATGATGCTCTTAGAGCCCCAGGGAACTCATTTTGTGTGGACTGTGCCTCTGAGGATGCATCCCCTTGACCTTTGACACACGTGATCTTCTTGGACATCTCTACCCCAAGATCGCAGTGAGATGCTGAGACCATGTACTGTGGTACAGGGAAAGAACTCAGTGCTGGCTTTGCCCAGCGTGTGGGTGGGAAATCCTTGCAAATCTTATTTAAATTCCTCACTCACAACACAGGAAAGCTGAAGAACAACCCAATTGCAGTGGTGGAGAGCATGGGTACTGGACAAAAATCATTAAGCTCTAAATCTAGCTTGGCTTCTGTGCTGTTACCTGGAGCAACTTCGTCTTTTTGTGCTTCAGTTTCTTTGTCTTCCAATGGACAGCATACCAATAGTGTCCATGTTCAAATGCCAAGTGGTTGGTAAAATCATCAGATAGTTAATAATGAACAGATTAAGCATGTGTACGATACTGCATTAAAGGGCACTGTGAGAATGAGTAGTAAATGCCATGAGGGTATGCCTGGACCCTGAGCACTCAGTCACTTGGAGTAAAGGTCAAGGTCAGTCTTAGACTCCATGCACTGATGCTGAGCACTTGGGACCAGGGAAGATACTAAATCACCACCAGTCATGTTCTCCTGAGAAGAGGAGAGGACTCCCCTTAATAAGCTCTCTACTCAGTAATGGCGAGCCGGACGTGCGTGTGCATCCACATTTATCTGCGGTTCTGAGTAGACCAGGGATCCACAGCGTTGAGCCTGCCTGACTCCAGGATCCAGCTCCCTGCATCTCCTGCAACCTCCTTGCAGTGTCTATAGGATTGCTAAGTGCAGCATGTGGGCTGCCAGAGTGATTTTTCCCTGTAAGCTTTGTTTCTCTAAATACCGGTCCAAGGTGGCTCCTTAGCCGGCTTCAGCAGAAGGACTGGCTAAGCTGCTTGCAAGCTCTAACTGACCTGAAGACATCTACTTTAGACAGCTAGCTTCTCTCCAATGAAAAGAGAATAACCAGCAACAATTTTAAGTGCTTTCCTATACTAACATTCTTCCCATTGGGTTGCTTGTTTTTTATTCATTTTTGAGGCAGATCTTGGTATGTAGCCTGGGCTGGCCTCAGACTCACGGCAGTCTTCCTGCCTCAGCCACCAAGCCACCAAGGGCTGTGATTACAGGTGTCCACTGCACCTGGCCATGCTAATGAGACAAGCAACTTTAAGTGACATTAAACAGCAACAATGCTGTCTAACAATTCTTAAATTAGCAACAGTTAAGTGCAAAGCAAATAAAAATTAACAAGATAACTGATCCTATGATTCCATAAGTTTGCTCAGGAGTGAGCCTAGGAAAAGGTTTGCCAGAGCTGTTCATTTTTAGCCCTCACAGACTTGTGACAATTACTTTCTCTTTCAGGAGCACTCTGAACTCCATGGCAGGAAGTCTGCCCCCAGCGTGGTACTAGGCCTGAGCCCGAAGAGGGCTCTTTTAGAGAAGAAGAAGCAGTGTCTGAATAGTCATCACTTCAATTATTCTAAGATATTTTAATCAGACAGGCTTGAAAGGGAGTTTCCCTTATAAAAAGCCCTCTGACTCACAGCTTGGGAGGAAAAATTCGCATCATTTATAAGCTTGAGCAACTCTTACAAAAGAAGGAAACACAGATGTGAAAAACTTATTTTGCATTGGCTTCATCAGAAAGTGGACAAAAATCTGATGATAGAATTATTTTATTTAGTTCGGTGTTTAAAGCACCTGCCTGGCAAGCACAAAGTCCTAAGTTTGGTCCCTGGTACCAAAAAGAAAAAGAATCATTTTATTTAGGAAAACAGAAATCTGTGGGAGTGCTATGGGGAAGTGAGTGAAATGCAGGCCCCCACTCCAGGTCAGGGGTCCCCTGAATGCCAGCTACCTGGTGATGCCAACAAAGTTGATCCCTGTGCTATGGCCATACCCACCCTCACCTTTAAATACTACTTCCTAAATTATACAAAAAAGCGGGCATCCTTACAAGCGAAAGCCCTGAGGATCAGTGCTTCACTAGTGGACATGACAAATGCTAGCCCTTTCGGTAAGCGTCAGCCACTCCACAATAGCTAAAGCAAAAATCCCTGGATAAATCTGTGGTTCTCCCTTCTCTCCAGGCAGCAATGGCCATGTGGATTAAAAGCTTTTTCTCCTCATTTGCAATTCAAAGCAGACTAACCATCTTCCTTGTGTTGAGATTTTCATGGCAAAGGATTCTTAGGAGTGTCATTACTCAGATTCTTTATCTATTGAAAGTAATTGACAATTTAATCCTACAAATTAATATCATGTTATGCTGTGTGAACCAGTAATAAGATTTTAAATGTTCATTTTTATACGCATGGTATGGTTTATTGGCAGTTACATTATTGTGAATGTTGGAGGGTCATTTTGATTAAAATTAAAGAAAATATGTATGGTAATGTAGCAAGAAATTCTTTACCTAATGTAGTGTGACCAAATGCCCCAGGAGAACACACAGCTCTGATGCACACTTGTAGCCGCAGTGCAAGCAGCAAGATGCTGGTGCTTATGGAAGACCTCCCTAGACTCTCCCTACATGAGTACTGCCAACCACCTTCCTGCCCCATATTGAGTGGCAAAACAGAGCCATCGATAAGTTTTTAATCCACAGCCTAGGCACAATTGACAATGACATGGCTAAGCTTTTTTTGTTCCTCCAAAACTTATAATCAAGAAAGGACAATGAACACAGGCCATGTGAACTGGGCACCTGGTCAAAGAGCAGCTGAACCAAAGGCACGTTTTGTTTGTTTATGCATTTGGTAAAGGGTCTGACTAAGCAGCTCACACTTGTAGTGATCCTGCTGTTTTCAACCTCTTATTTTCAGCCTCCCCAGTGCTGGGATTACAGGTGTGCTCCACCACACCTGGACTCAGTTGCCAGATCATGGAGCCCAGAGGCTGGGCTGGCTTGGTATGTTGCTATACCAGGGATCGAACTACGCAGGCTCTTAGTATGCTGAACTATCTCTTCGGCCTTCAAATCCACAGCTTTGCTAACCAGGTTTTACTTCTTCCAAAGATGCCAGGAGGGGGAAGCATAGGTCACTGCTAGGTGATCCTATGACTCAAAGCACAGGTGTTAGACAGGGAGTGGGCTAACAAGGTGGCCAAGTCTGGTCGGAAGAGCCCTTGTGACAATACCACAGTAGAATCTTATACCTAACAGTGAGATGACTCTGATATCATTAGAGTTCTCTTAAATTCTAAAACCTCAGCTAGTGAGAATATACCAAAGTTACTGCTGTTTTCCGAAAGTGGGGAGGAATACAAAGGGATTTTGCACTTTAATTGAGGTCCTGGTCAGTAAATTATGCATGGAGAATTGTCTCGATTTTTTTAAGTGACCTGCATTTGTCCTATTGAGAAACGTGCTTCAGACTTATGAACACAAAGATCAAAAGTCCTTCTGCTCTTTTCCTATAATAGTTTTATTATTAGAAGCATGCACTAAAACTTTAAAAACTAGAATTTGTTCTGGGGTGAATCTCTTCATTTCTTTGTACCCTGTGTATTCCTCATCTAGAGCAAACTAAAAACGGATGGTGAATCACACTTAGTTTGGAGTGACTCAAATTCTAAAGAACACATTGCTAATTATTATATATTATTTCCCTGAGAAACATATGCAAGTTTGTCACCCACTCTGCTTTCAAAAAGTTCACAAAACTCTAATGTGCTAAGGTTTCATAGGGGAAATTCAGATCTAGAAAAGTATATTAGACATAATATAATCCAACATTCTTACATAATAGATGAGAAAATTTCAGAATTTAACCAAGAATATTTTTTTCAATTTTAAAGATGCTATTTTTAAATACCCACAGCTAGATCCATACATATGACTGTTATATATAGGAGAACAATGAAATATTTGGTTTTAGGCCAACGAGATAGCTCAGCAGACTAAGCACCTGCTTAGGCAAGCACAGGGACCAGGGTTCAATCACCAAGGTGCCACACTAGTCCCGCTCCCAGGTGCGCTGAGCCAGCCACCAAGACCGGGCATGGTAGTACACACCTCTAAATCCCAGTGCTGGGAAAGCTGAAAACAGGAGGATCACTATGAGTTTGAACTTCATAGTGACGCCCTGTACCAAATACATTAAAGAAAAACAAAGAAATATTTGGTTTTGGTTTTAATATCTTCTTTTTAAGAAAAAGAGACTGTAATGCTAGAAATAGGAATAAACTATGGTTTGGGTCCATGGACACAGGTATCTCATGACTTGATATGGCTGATTCATGAGATTCTACCTGGCCCGGCCTGGAACACAACTAGAGAAACTTGAGAAGATATGAGACTGGCTTTTAGGGGCGTGTGTAGTTTGAAAAGAGAGGACAATGCTGCTGGTAACACAAATATTTGGATAAGAAGAAAGAGATGAAATAAGATAGCATTTTTGAGTGGCCACTGAAGTACACGCAAAATCTCTTACGTAATTAGAAATTAATGGGAGAAGAGAACTTCTGTGATTATAACAAGAAGGAAATTACAGAGGCTTTTTTTCAGAGATTTTTAGGAAGCAGGCTAGTTTTACATAATACACTTCTCCCCAAGTTTCCATGAAAATATCTATGAACGTAGATTTTTTTTTCAACCCATAATAGTTGTGTAATCTCAGAAAGTTTTATGCTGAGTTAGGGGTGGAATTTTCACTAAAGATGGCACCACAAGGGACAAGTAGATGTACCCGAGGGACACAGGGACATTTCTGAAGAGACAGCTTCAGTTCACATTCCAAGGAGGGCTTTGGCTGGCTTCAGCTCCCTCACAGAGTAGCAGCAGTACCCAGCATGCCCCTCAGATCCACAGAAATGGAGCTTCCGGTCACCTTCACATGCCAGGCACAGGAAGAGGGGGCCCAGGTGTCAGATATAAATCTTAAATCCATACATGGATTTAAGATGATACATTTCTCTACATTACAGTGCAGAGTTTCTATAAAACAGCAACTGGGATTTTCAAATTATCCATGTGCTTTTCTCTTTCTGGTTGCATTTCTTTTGTAACCAAGGCAAGTAGTTATTTAGAGAAGACTAGGTGAAAGTTAGGTGTCTCAAGAGAGAAAAACTAGGGTATTACCAACTGTTTCATCTAAAAATAGGACGTGTGGCAAGACAATAAATAGCCCTGTAAGGCAGTTTTCATGTTAGTAAAATGAAAGTCCTCCCAGCCTTAGGAGAAAAGAGGGTGGAAAAAGACAACAGATATTACAAATATTATTGTAATTTGATGAATAAATTGAATGAAAAAGCCTATAATTGACACATTTCTAACATTAAATAAATATGATTGGAGTCCCAGTTCCATGAAGACAGACTGGAGTTGGGGCTGAGGGACTGGAGCTGAAGATGTGGAGCTCTGCTTTCCCCAGTTCCTTCACATTCCACAAGCTTAAAAGGAGCTCAGTTCATCTTTCTTTCTTTCTTTCTTTCTTTCTTTCTTTCTTTCTTTCTTCTTTCTTTCTTTCTTTTTCTTTCTTTCTTTCATTTTAATACAGGGTCTACAGGGTCTCACTACACAAATCGGACTCATAGTAATTCTCTTGTTTTCAGCCTCGCAAGTGCTGGGTTTACAGGTGTGCACCACCACACCCAGTCTCAATTGCTGTCTCAGCGCAACCTGGGGGGCAAGGCATGCTGGGGATGAAACCCTAGTCCCTGCATCTGCCTGAGCAAGCGCTTTAGTCCACTGACTTGCCTGGCTGGCCCTCACTTTTCTATAAACTAACTCAGTATCTGCGCTGAGTCCCCATCAGCGCTCAAGCCGCAGCCTGGGGGCAGCCTCTCCACTCCCTTAGCTGAAGTCGCCCTTGGCATCCCCAGTGAGGTGCTGGGCTCCTCACAGCCACTCACCTCCAGACTGTCCCAGAACTTGGACACCACCAGGTAGACACGGTGGCATGAAGGGTCACACCCCGCACCTGCGCCGCTCAGCGCACCTGCTGCTTTCCTCGCTCAGCAGAAGCTGCTTCCCCAGCCTCGTTATGAGATAGAGCCAGGGAAGCGATGGCACCACATTTGCTGTACTTTCCCTCCTTCCAACCTGGGTATAAAAGTTATAAGAAAGAAATTATTTCTTTTCCACTTCCCAACTCTCTTCTGGGCCAATGCACACAGAACAGCACTGACAGTGCTGTGGCTTGGCTTTTTGCTCAGTAGTTGTTCTGTGAGGTTTCTTTCTTTTTCTTTCTTTCTTTCTGTACTGGAAATTGAACTCAGGACCTTGTGCTTGTGAGGCAGGGGCTTGGGCCGCTGAGCTGTCTCCCCAGCCCTGTGCAAGGATTTTGAATTCTCATATAGATCTGGGAATTTCTTTAACCTTTGGAAATCAACTTCTAGATTTGCTACATTTTTAAAGGTGTGTGTGTGTGTATGTGCGTGTGGTGTCACGCTAAGCAGCTCAGACTCATAGCGATCTTCCTGGTTTCTGTTTCCCTAGTTCTGGGATGGGGGTCAGCGCTGCAGGAGGGGCCAGGGATGGAGTCCTGGCCCCTGCACTTACCTAAGCAAGTGCTTAGTTTGCTGAGCTATACTGCTGGCCTTAGATTTGCTACATTTTACAGAATATGTTCTTTAAATGTGTTTTGGAGAATGAAGTGAGGCTACTTTGTAACTAATATATTTATATTTTTATATGAATATAGTCTGTCTAATTCCCAAAGATCATGAGCTGTTAACACTCCATGAATCCAGTTCTCCTTTGATTGTTTCAGAGTATTCATCCCAGGACCTGTGCCAAAGTCCCCAGCACAGAGTGACGCCCCTGTCTACATCACCCCCAGTCTTCTTATAACACACACTGCTTTGATGTGGGTGCTTTATTTCGTGACTTAGGAGATAATGATGAGAAGAAAGCCAGCACAGGCTCAGTACAAATGCAATTTTTGCAAATGTTTTTACCCTCATGAGCTGAATCCACAGATATGGAAACTGAATGCAGAGGGGATGACTACACATTCTTGCAGCTCTCTGAAACCTTATTCTTTTCCCAGTTGAACTCCTATGTTGATAGGAATCTTTTTATACAAATAGCATAAGCCCAATTAATTTAGCATAGTTCCTTAAAAGAGCTAGTGAGTTGAAACTAGTTAATACAAGAGCTATTAGTGAATGGGAACTAGTTAATACCACAGCGATTTCCAAACCACAAGCTTGCACAGGAGTGGTCTGGGGTTCAGATGCAGCCCCTGAGCTGTCCTGCTGTCCCAGCCTCACCACCTCTTTTCTGGGTGGCACAGGGCCCAGGGCAACTCTTGTTCATCTGTGGACACAGCGAGAGTGTGCTCCAATGTCAGTCCTGAGGGGCTCTGCAAACCCCAGGAAAGTTGAAGACTGGTCCAGAGGGACCCCAAGGACCCCAGGACCTCTTCTGTCTGCTAAATACTTTCCCAGTGGTGAAAACTGAGGCCTCTGGATCACCACCCACAGTGTGATTCCCCAAACAGGATATGGACCCAAAGATCTAAGCAGGCTGCAGGGTCCTTCAGCCCCATTGCAGGCAAGGGTCCTGCAATGACAGTACTGCTGCACACTTCTTTCCTAATAGTCCTTGGCATCCCCAGTGAGGTATGAGATGCATGACAAAAATGATCCTCTTTCCTAACCACGTAATGTTTTGGTTTCTGATACCTAGGCTGTCTGAAACCATTACATTTTTTTAAAAAAAATAAGATTTGCCTTAAAGAGCCTGCAAGCAGGGACAGAGGCTGGTGGTTCGATCCCTGGGCCTGCCATGCCAACCCTGCCCCCGGGGCACACTGAGCCGGTAATTGAGACTGGGTGTGGTGGCATGTGCCTGTGATCCCAGTTCTTGGGAGGCTGTAAACAGGTGGGTCACTACAGGTCTGATCTAGTTGTGAGACCCTGAACACCCTGTAGACCCTTCTCTAAAAAATACAAAAATAAATAACATAAAAGTAATAAATAAGATTTGCCTTATAAATGTATCTACCCTCTTTATTTTCTAAATTGTATTTTCTTCCAGATATATTCTTTGAAAGCAGTA